>MVGT01004508.1:49835-78533 GCA_002174775.1 Macleaya cordata
AAAAAAAAAAGCATATGAATTAGTTGTATTACCTCATTACTATTTGATTGAGAGATTTTCATTGGATTTGAGGAACCCAAACCATCCAAAAAGGAATATTTAGGTTTTTGGGACTCCATTAATGGTGAACTTTGCTTCAATTCATCTTCCTCCATTAATGGCGTTCCTTCTTCAAATTCTTCATCCTTCATAAGGTATCCCGCCAATAAGGACTTCGATCCTTGGTGGTCGAATAAAAGTTTTAGAGAGAGAAAGTAGTTGGAGAGAAAGAGTAGTTTAATGGAGAATTAGAAAACGTGTTGGAGAGAGAAAAGGGGTTGGAGGTGATAGTTTAATTTACACCCCCACCACCCCCTTAGTAAAAATTAGGAAAATATTAGAAGGGTGATTTTGGGTTAAAAGCCCATTTAACTTGTCCACCCCCCTAACATTTTTGAGAACCCCTTTAACAGCACCCTTTATCTTTCATGATCAGTTAGTGAATGAAAACAAGTAAAAATAATTTTCAACCCCTCAAATCAAATTAATTAATAAAACTACTCTATGATGAAAGGCTAAAATTCAATTACAACTACTATTTTTATTGTTGGTTATTGTAAGGATGAGAAGTTGCTTGGATCCTGTTCTTTCTCTTCTGGAGGAACCGTTGCAGAGATCTCTTCATGGAAATACCATTATTAGGGCTGTGCAGTTGAGATTGCAGTACTGGCGATGCGGGATCTAATGAACGCGGTGTTTTCATTCTTTCATCCATTTCTCGTCTTGCAAGGCTTAAGATAGCCCTAGCCTGTAACATAAATCCATAATTTAATTATAACCAAATTTATTAATTAATATATTTTAATCTTAATTCATTTTACCAAAAAGACAAGCTCAAGACTTTTCAAATGGATATTATTTCGATCCGTTCAGCATTTTAATTCGACAACCAAATTTTTAATGAGAAATGATATTAGGATGGAAGGGTTTGGGATGTAACCCAAATCGAATTGGTGTGGGGTCTAATTGGAATTTTTTTTTTCGGTGATGACTTTTTTAATTAATTTTAGGTGCTGATAAAGGAGTTTGTAGATGAACAAGTTAAATAAGTTTTTAGCTCAAAATCATTCATCTAAATTATTACTCATTTTTATTAAGGGAGTGGTGTGAGGGCAAACTAACATGACACCTATTTTATCTCTTCACCCCACTAAAATTAAATAGGTGTACCCTACCCCTACTAACATCACAATCATCTTCATCTTGATCACCACTGTCCGAGAAAAAAAAAAGTAAAAAGCCTTCCATTCCAATAGCACTACTGTTTTTCATTTATTAGGACGTGGGATCTCTAAAATTCACATCATTTTGTAAAAATGTTAAGTAGAATGGGTAAAATGTTGGACAAATACAGAACATAAAATGTGTTCCAAATATTATCAATATTGGCATTAAAAGATTGAGACAAAATAAACAGTAATGATTAATAAAATTTCAAATTATTATTTTATTGTATTTTCCAAAAAAAAATGGACAAAGTTGAGCTAACGAAAAAAAAAAAAAAGTCTCAAATAAATATATTTTGCTCAAGAACATGAAACGTTTCTACCCATTTTAATAGCTGATGATGCAAAAAAATAAATAAGAAAAAAAAAATAAGAAAGATATGAGAGTAGTTAAAAGATCAGAGTTCGAAGAACCAATTATACCTGAAGTTCGGTTACATCGCAAACGCAAATCCGTCCATCAAAGAAAATCGTTAGTTGTTGTGGGCTTTCATCTGATCCCTCAATCCTAAAACATATCATCACAAAACTAATTAAAAACCATCACAAATAAGAGAGAGAGAGAGAGAGAGGGAGAGGGAGAGAGAGAGAGAGAGAGAGAGAGAGAGAGACAGAGAGAGAGAGAGAGAGAGTTTTAGAGAGAGAAAGAGAGAGAAGTGAGGAATGGGTATGGGTAAAATTACTTACATGGACTGATCAGTACTGTACGAATCCGACGACGGAATAGAAGAAGAAGATGGAGGAAGAAGGCAGAGGTCCAAATTGCAATTCCTCCTCATTGATAAGGGTACTGTTGTCTTCTTCATCTCTTTCTCTCTCTCTTTCTCTCTCTAAGCAATTAGGAACAAGTTTATTAGTTTTTACGCAGATTGTATAACGTAGACAGAAGAACGCATGAGAAAAATGAAAGAGAGAGGGGTTCGATTTTAAAATTTATATAGGCTTTGGGTTTGCAGTGGGTGGGTCTCACACCTTCTTTATCAGACGGAAGTCTGAAACTGAAAGAGAAACTGTAGATCTTAAAAAAACACGTGAAACACGAGACAGAGACGGGCCCCAACTTCTCAGTTTTGTGGTTTTATTTCTTTTCTCCACGTGCGTAAGTCGGCATGTAACTGTAACCTACGGTTCTTTTTTAGATTTTTGAAGAAATTTTGAATGATGGCGTTTTAAAGTTGAAATTAATTAATGGAAAATTAGGTGTAATCTCACGTGCGAAAAAGAATTTGTAGAGTCGTAATTTATGGCGATGGCGATGATGAGTGGATATAATTCTAACACTGGTGTTGGTCACTAACAGCTGTTGTAAGTGTTTAATCCTGCCAAAAACGTCCACGTAAGCAATAGTGACGTATCTGAGTTGACGTGGCTAAGTCGTGTCGGTATCACAACTTTGATAGGTAGGCCAATTATTTTGTGCATAAAATGTTGAGGCAACAACAGTTCACTCCGATATGATAAGTTTTAAGATGGTTTAGTATCTGCAATAAAAAATATGACAGTTTAGAACATCTCAAATGGAAATATGCTCTGCTTCTTATATGACATTGCTTTCAAGACGTCCTCTTCATACTTCTTCTTATGTGGAGAAAAAAAGGTCCACAATTATGTTGAAAAGAAAAAGGCATCTCTAATGCAAATGTAGTTTGGTTGTTTGTTTTGCCTATGTGATATTTAATTAATTAAATATTTTATTTTTTAAATTATAAAAAATAAAAAGAGAAAATAAAATCTTTAATGAGATTTGTTAAAAAAGAAGAGAAAGAATAATATCTTTAACTGAATTTGCATGACTAGGATGGGAAGACATTGAACCTCTAGAATAAGATGATGGACTAGAGGATATCTTCCCATCTACATGCCACATCATCTTCACATTATTAGATAAGCACATTCTCATTGGAGAAGGTTTTAAGAATAAATTGGATGTGCTTCCTATTGGCACACCACTTTTGAGCAGACCATGCTTGTATTGGAGAGGCTCTTAATCCAAAAAATATAAGAAACCGCGCATGTGCATTTTTCTAGACAAATGCCGCCCACAATAAATACACAAGCAACAACTAACTTTTTCACTTTGTTTTTTAAAAAAAAATGACAACTTATAAAATATAAATCAGTTTTTCATAAAACTTATATTTTTAGAAATCATTCATTGAGATCTTTGAAATGAAACCAGTTAACAATATTTTTTTTACTTGAAAAAATTTATATCACAAAATATGCAAATTCAAATTTGCATATAAGTGTAATTTTTATTGAGTTCAAATTGCGAATTACAAAATTGAATTTCTTATTGCAAATTCAAATTTGCATATCTTTTGAAAAAAATGAAAAAAAAATATTAGTGGCTGGTCTAGTTTGAAAGATCTCGAACGCTAACTTTCTAAAAATATAAAATTTTAAAATTTGATTTATAGTTTACAAGATCTAGGAAAAGAACATTAAAAAAACCTTAGTTTTAAAAATCGCATCCAAGTCACCATTTTTAAACTAAATACAAAAATAGCACCTTCCCATAATTTTTGTCCAAAATACCCTTACTTTTTAGATGAAATGATCCCACATGTGGTCTAGAATTGGGTCTAGATTGAAGAATAAATAGTCTATATTCAAGAATAAAGTTTATTCATCGATTAGTGTTCGACAAACCCATCAATTGCGCCAAAACAGACGACTTCCACATGCCAACTATTGTGACCCTTCATGTGTTTTTTTGTTTTTCTTTTTTTTTTTAATGCGCTTGTCTTTTGGGAAATTTGCCTCAGATGCCTAAATTAGAGTCATGTAAAACACGCCCCTAGCAACCTAGATTCTTCCTCATAGGCTTCCTGCTAGACAAGGTTTTGAAAACAAAATATACGCGTCTTTTGAAAATTTTTTCTGAAACCGATATGACAGACGCGCGATATTTTGTAAACCCCTCTTATCCTTTGGGAATTTTTGCCTCAGACGCCTAAACCAGAGCCATGCAAAGCATGCCCTTGGTGTCCTAGATTTATCTTCATAGGCTCCCCGTCGGATAAGGTTTTTTTTTTTTTTTTTTTTGAAAAAGTGCAGAAACAGGGCAATTAGACCCCTTAGCTTGGATACAATTATGAATACTCGCCCGAATAGCAAGAGTCATGTCGACATATCGCCACTTTCCTTGGTTGACCTTGTATTGCTTCACCCTTTATCTTCTGACTTCGCTCGTTGGATCCGACGGGTGCCAACTTATCTAGAGACTTGAGTCCAGCATTGATATCGTTACCATTGAAGTCACGTTGTTCTGGATGAAGACTGTCTGCACGTTTACCCATATTGTAGCTTGCTCTTTTAATTGTGTCTGCCGACTAGTACTCTGACTCTGAGGGTGTTGCACTTTAAAGCTCACAAAATGCGGATCAAATTTTCTCAAGTCTTTATTTTTTTCTTTTTTCTTATACAATCTTACAAAACTTAATTAGAAGTGGAAGTTTGAACTCAAAAAGGTATGGAAGAACTTATTTATTTCTAGTGTTGTCTTTTTAAATAAGTAACCACTATTTTAGTTGGATTTAGGGTTCAAACTTTCAAGATTGAACTTATATTTTTTTAATGATGCATTGAGTTTCTAACTTTTTATATTATACACGATGTATTTTAATTATCTATGTATTGACAAATGATACTGTTGTCTTAAATTAATAAACCTAATACCTATTAGCTTTTGATATCTCTTTTAATAATTAATTTGTTTACATTAAATTAGGGTTCTCCACTTTATTTTAGTTTTTTTTGTATTGATATAGTTATTGGCTCATACTACTAAGACGTTTCAATAGTTATCCAATCAAGTGAATTTTAGCATGAAAAATTGAAAATAAGCATGACAGTGACAATTATTTAGTATCTTGGCATTATTTTGTGGTTTGTGACTAGGATATAGTACTAATAGAATTTAATTTTTACTGAATTTGTAGATGAAAAATCCCTCCACAATCGATGGGTTTTTCAAAAGAAAATTTACCAATAACCCTGAAGCCGGTCCATCGCTGCCAGCCTTTAATGTTGACGTTCCAATTGCTGCTAATCAACCTACAACATCTTTTAAAGTTGAAATCGATGAATTTGATATTAGTTGCTTAGAGCGTGATCCAGGATTACGTCCTCAAATATGGGATTATAATGTTAATCAACGTGATGAAATTAGGCGAGCATATTTTAAGGCTGGTCTATACCAGCTTACACTTTTAACGTATCCTAAATCTGGACCCGAAACTCATTGTCGTAGCTTTCAAAATTCATGGTTCAAGTTATTTCCATCATGGTTAGAATATTCTCTTGATAAAGTGTAATACCCCTTTTAATTTAAATTACTAATGTTAGGGGGCACCCACTATTGCTAAAGGCACCCTGTTAGAGTTTTAGTAAGTTTGGGGTTTAAACTAGTCATAAATATAAATTAACACTCAAAAACTCCTTTTGTTTTGAGTTGATCGACCAGAGAGAGAGAGAGAGAGAGAGAGAGAGAGAGAGAAAGAGAGTCCCAGAAGAAGAACCTAAGGTTCTGGGCAGGCTGATCGTAGAGCATCGAGAGCAAGGGAGAGAAGCCCAGACACCATTGTAGCAGAGCTTTTTCTCTTCTTCCTTGGGATTCATCTTCTTCTTCTTCCCTGGGATTCAACCTCTTTGGAAGGCAAGTAGTAACTTTCTCTTTTGGTGTAGATTTAGGTTTTCTATGATGTTAGTATGCTTTCTTAAAGATTGAATGCATGAAAATCTAGATTGTATGTTGTTTATATGTTAACTACATGAATGAATGCAAGTAATCCATGATCATATGATGTGTGCATATTTTTAATGGTTAGAATTTATGGAATCTATGAATATTTGATGGTTATATGATTCTCTAAGGTTGCAGGTGAGAAAAAACATGTTTCCTCAGAGTTTTGTTGAAGAACAAAACCCAAAATCGTGAGAAAACCCAGAGGGTATCGATACCCACATAGAGGGTATCGATACCAGTTGACAGATGGGGCAAGTATCGATACCCCCTCTGGAAGGTATCGATACATCCCATGTCTGAAAGTGGGTATCGATACCCACTGAAGGTGTATCGATACCTACTGACCTTATGACCCTAAAAGTGGTTTTTATGAGTCTCTTTTGTGTAGTTGGTTCACGTATGAAGGATATCATGATTATGTACATGCATGCTATTCAAGAAAATGTATTTATGAGTTTAAAATGCATATGTAACTTCCTGTGAACTACTACCATGATGATGAATACTTGTGAACACATAGAGAATGAGTAAGAAACCTCCATAAGCTTGATGTGTGCTTAATCAACTTGTTTGGCTTATATGCAAACATAGTTTAGGTCCTGTATAGGCCTGGTCCTCTCCAAGCGAGGTTTACGGAATGGCCAAGTGAGGTCTACGGAATCACTTGACACGTAAGTAACGCCGACAGGGTTACCAGTGTTTGGGGGATAGATTTCGAGGCAGTTCATCGAATTCACATGGCGCACGGCCAGTGTCTCGAGTAAACTACAAGGATGGGTGAAACATGGGTAGTAACTAGGGAGCACTACTTGTTGCGATAACTTAAATCTCAACTAAAGATCATAAAACACAACAACCGTTGTCTTGTGCGTCTCGTTACTTTTAATCTTATATCCTGACATATCTTATGCTGTTATGTTAAAACACTTACTCTTGCGAAATTCATGTTTCTCATAAATCTAAGCCATGGGAACTCGTGAACTTACTGGCTAGGTTTTGACCTAGCACCACCATTAATCTTTTCAGGTACAGGTCAGCAGGCGAATAATTAGTAGCGGTGATGTTCGAAGTTCGAGAATAAGTCTTCGAAGTTCTCTAGATTTCTGTGAAGACATTACTTGATTCTTTCATTTAAGTTTAGTTTGTTTTGGACACATGTTTGGTCCATTATTTCTTTGAGAATATTCGTTCATTCGTTTGTTCAATTGACAGCTTACCCTTGAGTTAATAAAGTTTATAATCAGCTTTATTTTACTTGTGTTTTGAATGTGAGTGCAAGCCTCTTGTTAGTTTGGTGTAAGGCGTACACCCTAGAGCTACAGGATGTTAATGGTTCCACCAGAATGCTTGGTTCTTATTGAGTAAGGGTTGTAGACCTGAAATGTGAGGGCGGGGCATTACATAAAGATGCAGCCTTTTGTCTACCATGTTATCTCTTTTGTAAGCCATATGGGCATCCTTCACAAAATGCTTTCACTATTGATGGATTTAGGCATTGGAAGAAAGTTAGGAAGGGCAAAAATTGTGCATTTTTGAATCATGTGGGAAAGGATCCTAACTCTACCCATTAAGTTGTTGTGAAATCATTGGAGGACTTGATGAATCAATCTCATTATATACAAAAAGTGATTGAGAAATACAATTCTCAACAAATTTTAGACAACAGCTAAGGCTTAAAGCGTCAATTGATGCAACCTGCTGGCTTGCATTAGGGGGTTGTGCTTTTAGAGGCCACGATGAAAGCTTAAGCTCAAGTAATCGTGAAATTTTCTTCGAATGTTAAAGATATTGGTTGAATACGATGAAAAGGTTGGAGAAGTTGTATTAGATAAAGCTCCCAAAAACGCCTCTTACACATCACCACAGATTCAAAAGGAAATTCTACATATTTTTTCAACTAGAGTGAAGAAGTTATTCGTGAAGAAATTGGGGATGCAAAGTTTTGTATAATTATTGACGAATCTCGTGATGAGTCGCAGAAGGAACAAATGTCTATAGTTTTAAGAATTTTCAACAAAGATGGGCTTGTGCAAGAAAGGTTTTTTTTGGCTTGTTCATGTCTCTGACACTGCAGCCTTGACCTTGAAAAAATGTATATATTCAGTATTGTCTCACCACAATCTATATATTCAAAACATTCGAGGGCAAGGATACGATTGTGCAAGTAATATGCAGGGTGAGTGGAATGGACTATAAGCTTTGATTTTGAAAGATTGTCCATATGCATACTATATTTATTGCTTATCACATCGTTTGTAATTGGCATTAGTTGCTGCATCGAAAGAAGTTATGCTAGTTGATCAATTTTTTACTAAATTAACTTCTATTGTCAATATTGTTGGTGCTTCATGTAAGCGTAACGATGAATTTAAAATTGCTCAAGCTATTGAAATTAAATATATGATCTCTATTAATGAACTTGAGACTGGGAGAGGACTAAATCAGATTGGCACCTTACAATAGGCGGGAGATACTCGTTGGAGTTCTCATTCGAGATCAGTTTCAAGCCTGATAAAGATGTTTAGTGCCACATGTCCAGTTTTAGTGAACCTAATTGATGACGATGTTAATCATTCAAACTGGGCAAACGCAGACACAACTTATGAGGTTATGACCATATTTGAATTTTTCTTCATCTTGCATCTAATGAAAGAGATTATGGAGATCACCAATTTACTTTGTCAAGCTTTGCAATGCCAATCTCAATATATTGTAAATGCCATGGAGCTTGTTTCATCCACTAAAGCAATCATCCAAAAGCTGAGAGATGTTGGATGGGATGCTTTACTTACCAAGGTGAATTCATTTCGCGAGGCACGCAACATAGATCTCCCAGATATGAATGCCCGTTATGTTGGAAGAGGAGGTCGAGCTCGCCATCAACAAGGTGACTTTACAATTGAGCAGCATTATAGGGTAAATATTTTTTATGCTATAATAAACTCTCAATTGCAAGAATTAAATAGTCGATTTAGTGAGCATGCAATGGAATTACTAGTTCTAAGCTCAGCTTTGAATCCTCGTGAAGGACATAAGTCATTCAGAATTGATGATATTTGTCAGTTGGTTGATAAATTTTATCCGGAAGACTTCACAGATCATGATAAGATACATTTGAGAATGCAACTTCAACATTATGAATATAATGTACTTCACTGTCCAAAATTCACAAATTTGACATCTCTTTCTGAATTGTGTCAATGGTTGGTATAGACTAAAAGATCAATAATATACTCGCTTGTTTATCGAATCATCGAGCTTATGCATACTATTCTAGTTTCTACTGCGACAACAGAACGATCATTTTCAGCTATGTATATTTGTCAAAACAAGGCTTCAGACTAAAATGGATGATGACTTTCTCTCAAACTCTTTGATTGTGTTAATTGAGAAGGAAATCGTTGAGAAGTATTTCACAGAATTAATCATAGATGATTTTCGAGATTTGAAAGTTACTGAGTTGAAAAGTATTAGAACGCAATTATTCTATGTTGTTTTTGGTTTGTGTCTTGTTAAGGCTGAATTATGCTATTTTTATTTTTACATAATGAATTTATTTTAGACGTTAATATTTTCTATTATGGAATCCAAAAGTTGCTTTATGGTTTGGCCACCCCCAAGAAAGAATCCTGGCTCCGCCCTTAATAGGTTCATTGTGACAATTCAAGATTCTCACAAGATCTATCTGGGTGAATCTTAATGCTAATAGGCTTCACCTAAATCCTTTATCTCAAAAACAAATTTGAGATTGAAAATGTTTAGTCTCGTGTGATAAGTCAACGCCACTATTAACAAGAAAAATGTTGTCGACCTACATTATTAATGAATTTACTCCCACTGACCTTCAGATAAATACACTCACCAACAATATTTTATTTAAAAACATATGAATAATTATCTCATCAAAATTTTAAATTTCATTGTCTAGATGTTTATTTTAAAACGATAAACGGATCTTTGAAGTTTGCAAATAAAATATTACTGGCCCTCAATTTAAAAACTTTTTGGTTCCATATAAACGTCATCGGGCAAGTCATGATGAAAAAATGCAGTCTTCATATCCATTTGTTGTAATCTAGAAAAAATGAGCCTCAAATGCTATTACACCTCTCAATGAGCCTTTCTTTATATCTCCGAAGTCGAAACCTTTGTTGAGTGTAACCCATGATAATAAGTCTGGCTTTTTATCTTTCAACTTTACTCTTTGAGAGAAATTTAATTTTGTATACCAATTTGCAAAAATAATGGATTTGACTCTTACTGTAAGTCAACTAGATTCTAGACTTTATCCTTATCCATAGAGTTTAACTCTTCCTTCATGGCATATTAACTGCTAGTTTAATTGGGACTTATTTCATATGAGGTTATATGCTCTTTAGGCTCCTTGTGATTAAATCATTTCTTGCATGGTATCTAATGATATGATTATATCATCCTTTGAAGTATGAATTAAAGTTTAGATATCCTCGAATACCAAGTGCATAAGCTCTATACTCCCACCGTTCTGGTCGTCCTCAATGAACATAGCTTTTAGGTAGGGGTGTGCAGCGGATCGAAACCATTGAAGGGATATATACATACTTGATACATGTATACATATATGTCAAGTGAGGAGGATTAAAAGTCATTAAGCTTGACACATCAAGTGGTGGACAGCCACCACCAACTTGTTACATGTTATAACACTCTCCTTTGGATGTCCACCATTCTAAGATAATTGCCTCGTTAAAAACCTTGCTAGGAAAACCCAGAGGGACAAAACCTGAGCTAAGGAAAAGAGTACAATAGACGTAGAATAGTGCTGGACTCGCATAAGCTGCCTCATTAAAAACTTTGGCAAGAAAAACCCAGAGGGACAAAACCTTGACAAAGGAAAAAATAGTACATCGTGATAAGGTCCAGTTAGAGAAAATGCAGGCATTGGAATACTCCCCCTGATTGAGCAGTCTCTCACATCAGTCTACTTGATGATACATCCATCTCATGCTAATACCATAAACTAGCTTTCGAAAAGTTACCGTAGGCAGATACTTGGTGAACAGATCAGCAAAATTTTTACAGGATTGTATCTGCTGAATATCAATCTCATGGTTCTTCTGGAGATGGTGAGAATAAAATAGCTTCGACGAAATATACTTGCTTCTATCACCTTTGATGTAGCCTTCTTTAACTTATGATATGCAAGCAGCATTGTCCTAAAAAATGACTGTTGGAACATCTGTAATGGAGGATAAAGCACAAAAGCTTCTGATATGTCCAATCAGTGATCTGAGCCACACGCATTCTTTGCTGGATTTATGCAATGCAATGATCTCCAAATGATTTGAAGAAGTTGCTGAAAGACTTTGCTTGTTGGATTGCCAAGAAAATGTTGTACCTCCACTTGTAAAAATATAACTAGATTGGGAGATAGCTTTGTGGGGATCGAAGAGATATCCGACATCAGTGTATCCCATTATCTGAGAGCCATTGGATGGGTTTCTCGGATAGAATATCCCCATGTCTGTTATTCCGCGGAGATAACGAAGAATCTGTTTGACACCAGTCCAATGTCTCTTTGTCAGGGCAGAACTGAACTTAGCTAATAGATTTACAGCAAATGCAATGTCTGGTCTGGTACATTGTGCCAAGTACATCAATGCGCTGATTGCACTTAAATATGGTACCTCAAGACCAAGTAGTGCTTCATTTTCTTCCTTTAGTCGGAATGGGTCTTTCTTAATATCAAGAGTTCTCACAACCATAGGAGTACCCAATGGATGTGCTTTGTCCATATTAAAACGCTTCAAGATCTTCTCAGTAAATACTGTTTGATGGACCAAAACTCCACTTGAGTTATGCTCGATCTACAAGTCGAGACAAATTTTATTTTTCTGAGATCTTTCATCTCGAATTCTTTCTTCAAATATTCAGCAGCATTATGGAGCTCTTCAGGAGTCCCGATTAAGTTGATATCATCGACATACAGAGCGACGATAGCAAATCTAGATTCTGTTTTCTTGATAAAAATGCATGGGCAAATGGGATCGGTTATGTATTCTTCCTTTAACAAGTATTCACTGAGGCGATTATAACACATTCGCCTAGATTGTTTCAATCCATATAGAGCTCTTCTGAGCTTAAGTGAATACAAATGGCATGGTTTTCCCCTAGGTAAAAATAACCCTTCAGGAACTCACATATAAATATCTGTATCTAACTTCCCGTATAGATTTGCAGTAACCACATCCATCAGATGTATGTCGAGTCTTTCTGATACTACCAAACTGATCAGATATCTGAAAGTAATTGCATTCATAATAGGAAAATATGTTTCTTCATAATCAATCCCAAGTCTTTGTAAAAAACTTTGTGCCACGAGTCACGCCTTATAGCGAACGACCTCGTTTTTCTCATTGCGTTTTCTTGCAAAGACCCATTTATTTCCCACTAGGTTCACATTCGTGGGTGTTGGTACAACAGGTCCAAATACCTCACGCTTTATAAGGGAAGTCAACTCTGCCTAGATAGCTTCTTTCCATTTTGCCCAATTAATTTTATGTCTACATTCCTCTATAGAGTGAGGCTCAATATCATCGTTCTCTGTGAGGATATCAGTAGCTACTGAGAAGAAAAAAATATCGTCAACAATTATTTCATTGCAGTTCTACATTTCTCCGGTGCATGCATAATTTATAGAGATCCCCTCATTTACAGGTATATGTCCCTCTCTTGGGGATTTTACCTGTCTTTCTCCTAGGGATTTGCCTTCTTCAAGAGGCATTTCTTTGGAGAATGTGGATCGTTCAATGATACTCTCTCCTGGAATATTTACAATAATTGATTGGCATTTCCTCTTCCTAGGAACAGAATCTTTCGAACTAAGTGGTCGTCCACGCTTCAAGTATGCATTAGACGACTCATTTGCTGCAAGTTGTCCTACTGAGATCACATGTCCTCTCAGGACATCAGCTCGTACAGCATGTCTCTCTTGGATATCAATTTTAGCTGTAGCATTTACAATAGGTATATGTGACTTAGTTACTTTAGCTGCATCATTAAATGCATCAGGCATTTCATTGGCAATTTCTAAAAAATGAACAATCTTCTGCACTTCAATGTCACATGCATTGGTGCGTGGATCAAGATGAGACATAGATGGTGTGATCCAGGAAATTGTACGTCGTTCTTTTGACGGCGAATCACGTCGTTCTACTGACGACGGATTGTCACGCTGTTATACTGACGATGGATTGTCTCCCCCTAATGACGAGAAGACTGTCTCATCAAAATGACAGTCCGCAAAATGGACGGTAAAAATATCACCTGTCATTGGTTCAAAATAACAAATAATATAAGGCGAATCAAAGCCAACATATATTTCTAGCCGACGCTGAGGACCAAACTTGGTACGTCACGTAGGGGCAATAGGAACTTGCACAGCATAATAAAAAATACATAGATGTGAAATATTTAGTTGGTGACCTATAACAAGCTGCATAGGTGAGTACACATGATATGCAGTCGGACGAATCCGAACTAATGCAGTTGCATGTAAAATGGCATGTCTCCATGTTGCAACTAGTAGCTTAGTTTTCATAAGCATATGCCGAGCAATGAGCTGAAGACGCTTCACAAATGATTCTGCGAGACCATTTTGTGTATGAACATGAGCAATAAGATGCTCTACGTCAATGCCAACTGCTTGGCAATAAGCGTCAAAAGCTTGAGATGTCAGCAACTCTATCAAGACGGATAGACAAACATATGACCACCTCGCAGAAGCATCCACCAAGATCATAAAATATTGGAATGATCCTCATTAGGGATGGATAGGCTCACAGATATCTCCCTGAATTCGTTGTAGAAAAGCTGGGGATTCAACTATGACCTTGGTTAAAGATGGTGTGAGCACTAATTTGCCCAGGGAACATGCTGCACAAGCATAATCTTTAGACATCAGAATCTTCCCATTTTGTAATGAATGTCCCTGCGTGTTTTAGATTATTCTACTCATCATGGTAGAACCTGGGTGACCAAGTCAGTCATGCCAAAGCATAAACGCTTTTGGGTCATTGAACTTCTGGTTCAAAACGGCATAAGATTCAACCCTTCTTATTATTGTATGATACAAACCAGTGGAAAGTGTCGGAAGCTTCTCTAATATACACTTCTGGTGTGAGACAATAGAAGTAATACACAAGTATTCTATATCATGCATATTCACTGTTTCAAGGTGGTAACCATTACGACGTATGTCTTTAAAGCTCAACAGATCTATCCTAGATCTGGAGGAATACAAAGCGTCGTTAATATCAAGTATTATACCACCGGGTAGTATGATACTAGCTCTGCCAGAGCCCTCAATTAAACTGGTCGTGCCAGTGATAGTAGTCACGCAAGCCTTGAACATACTCAAGCTCGTGAAAAATTTACTATCTCGGAGGATTGTGTGCGTCGTAACACTGTCTGCTAGACAAACATCCTCGCCATATAGGCTTTGTTTGGATATGTCTTCTTGGACCAATATCTTGGGATATGCCTCTGCTTGGGCAAACATCCCCGCCATATAGGCTTTGTTTGGATATGTCTCTACTTGGATCAATATCTCGGGATATGTCTCTGCTTGGTTCTATATCCTTTAACAAAAATAAAGAAAGAATAAGCATATATGTAAAACACTTATATTATATATAAACATGAGTATTACAAGAAAGTAGTACAATAAATAATTGGTATGAACATATTCATCCCCCAATTAAGTTGTATAGCAAAACTCTAATTGGTATGAACTTACTCATTCCCCAATTAGTTTGCTCAAATCCTCGCCTTTAAAATCAAGGCACATATCAGATAACTCTAGGAGGGTATCATCAGTAAGAACACCATTACAAATATAATTTGTCTCATTACCAGTTTTAGCTTTCTTACTTGAAGCCTGATAAAGGTCAACTAGATGCTCGGCCGTATAATAATTATGCACTAGGTGTCCTTTCATGCTACAACGATAGTAGGTTACATCTTTAGGGGGTTTATGCTAACCTCTCCCTTTACCTTGCTTCGTTTTCACCATTATCCCTCTTCTGGAGATCAGTGTTATCCCTCTCATGGGGATTCTATTTGGCATTATCTGTACCATTCCACTTTCTGGAATTATACCGTCGGTAGCGTCTACCAAGCCTACCTTTATAACTATGTCGTCCACGTTCATGTCTTGAAGCAGTCACTGCATAAGCTTCAGGTACAGACGTAGAACCAGTGGGATGAGATTCATGGTTCAATAACAACAACTTGTTATTTTTCTCGGCAACAAAAAGGCAGGAGATTAACTCCGAATATTTCAGAAACCTACGCTCTCTATATTGCTACTGCAACAACACATTAGAGGAGTGGAAAGTGCTGAAGGTTTTCTCCAACAGCTGCTCATCAGTAACAGTGTAACCACACAGTCTCAGCTGTAAGGTTATTCTGAATAAAGCCAAGTTATAGTCTGTTACTGATTTGAAGTCCTGCAAATGCAGGTTCCTCCAATCATTTAGAGCAACAGGATGTATGACCATCGACAAGTGGCCATATCTCTCCTTTAAACAATTCTAGAGGACTAACGGATCTTTCACCGTCAAATATTCAGATTTAAGTCCCTTATAGCTATGATGGCGAAGGAAAATAGTTGCAGCAGCAGCGTGGTCAGTTGATTTCCTTATCTTATAGTATCTTCGAGTTCTTTTGACTCGAGATGTAGTTCCGTATCCAGAACCTAAGAAAGATAGTTATTTTCAGAAATATCTAAAGCAACAAACTCGAGCTTTGTTAGATTCGACATTTGAAAACAAAATTACACAAGTATACCTTTTGGATTTTGTGAGATGCCCAAAAGCTTCAGGTTGATCACAAAATATCGAGGTCTCGATCTTATTGTATGAGAGTGGTAGAGAATTGTGCTGATAACGTGTTATGATTTCTATTTCTACACACAAAGTATAAATACAAGTACAAGAGAAGTAGGATAGAGAGTGCCCTTATTTACTGTACGTAACAAACTGTTACAACTTATATCTCTTAACATACAAACTTACTTTTATATAAAAGAACAAGCTATAAGTTATATATAGAGTATAAAGGGATACATACATACTTGACAAATGTATACATATGTGTCAAGTGAGGAGGATTAAAAGTCATCAAGCTTGACACGTCAAGTGGTGGACAGCCACCACCAACTTGTTACGTGTTATAACAGACATCAGGAGGAAAAAATGTTTTTTGAAAAAAACTTTTAGTTGTGTCAACAACACGCACTTGGCCTTTAAAATAATGAAAGGAGGTGGGTGATAACACCCACCACCCTTTTCTTTTCGGGAATCAGCAAATGGCCAGGTGCCCTAGCCGCTTGCCCCTAAATGGCCAGGTGCCCTAGCCCTTTAGCATCCAAAGACTAGGTCCCCCTAGCCATTTTACTCTCTCCCTAGACGTTTTCATTTTCTCTCCCCCTTCCTTGGCCGTTGACACTAAATGGCCACATCCCCTCAAGCCGTCAGCCCCAAATGGGTATAGGCACCCTAATCGTTCACCCATTTTTCTCTCTCAAATTGAGAGATTCATCTTGGTTGGCGTGTAGCGCCAGTGCGCATGCACTAAACGGATACATGTGCCCTGACCATTTTCCTCTAACGGCTACATGCGTCCTGACCGTTTATGGCTTTTTATCTCTTCTCTCCTTTTTTGGATAAGGATAAACCATGGTCATTGATTTCCCACCAAACTAGATCATCTAACAGCTATAAATAGCATTCTCTCTATTTTCTATAAATAGGGGAGAATTTTTTGAAAAGAAAAGATGAGAATTTTTTTGGGAGAAGTTTTGGGAGGTTGTGGAGATAACGGTGTTGGGAGAGAGAGACTTTCTCTTTCTTGTTTTGATAAAACTTCCAGACACTTTAAAACCCCATTTTTCTTTTTTTATTTTCTAGAGTGAAAAAGTTGGTTTTTCATCTATCTTTTTTCTAAAAACCCCAATAAAGGAGATTGAAAAGCTTTCAATGGAAAAACTTCAAGTGGTGATATCTAATCTCTAGCTTTTGGAGTTTATTTGCGCTAAGACTAGGTAATATTTCTAAACTCAACCCTTCTTTATTTCTTGCCTTGAATCAGGCATGTAATAGACCTTTAATGTTTGAATGTAATTTTAATGGTGAAAGTTCTATGAACTTTGATTTTAATGTTTGAGTAAAGTATGTCACATGATTTTTAGCACATAGTTCATGGTGGATGAAAGTTTATATGATGTGATAGGTTTACATACATATTTGTGTTATGATGTCCATGTGGGAAGAGATTAAATTCTTAGTTTTAAATTCTTTTCCATGGTAGACGATTAATGAAAATAATGTTTGAATGATATGAAAAGTATGTGATGATGTGGCTCTTATGCATGGAACACGGCATATCCTTTTAATTATAGTATGATATCATGACGTTTGTCACTTTAATAGCATATGTAAACACCATGGTTGGAAATGATATGTGGGTGGAATTTTCCATATGTTTTTGCATTCTTGCCTAATAAAAAAGAGAGTTAAAGGTGCTTAGTTTAATGATTTTTTCACCTTATTTCACTTGATCTTTGTGGTATATTGATGTATTGTGACCTTTTAAACATTATGAACGGCTTGGATTGCAAAGATTCATTTTAGTTTTAAAGATTGAAGCCATTTTTGTTCTCTTTTTACTAATTCATGAATATTGATTTTATGTCCTTATTGTTGAGATAAAATCTCCATGATGTGAGTTTTGCCATAATGTGATGTTATCTTATTGCTTGCCATAAAATTTTGATGAAAGCATATCTTCGGTCTCCCACAAAAAGAGAGCAAAAAGTGAACGGTCTAATGTTAATGAGTTTCATTTGCCTTGATCTTCATGATAATCCTATAGATGGCAATATAATAAGCATAATGAACGGTGTGGATCATTGAAATTTATGTAAGATTTAAAGCTTGAAGCTTAATTCACTCGCTTTCTTTGTTACGTGCTTATTTCATAAATATTATGTTTGACTTCATGCTTATGATTCCATTACCATTATTGATCTCAATTTGCTTTGTTTAAACATATTAATCATGTTTAAAAGGTGTTTATATCTCCCTCTCACGTTTAAAGCATTAATGGCATAAACGTTGAATTAGGTTACTTTACTTTACTTATTTATTGATTTCAAGTAATTAGTAGCTTAATTTCGTGTTTTAATTGCTTTGCTAGCGTTTAGGTTAAATACCGAATAAACTTTTTAATAAGCCACCTCGGGCTCGTAGGCCTATTCTCTCGTGATGGGCCCACGGGCTCATTCTTTGTTTTGAGCCTTCGGGTTAATTTTCCCTCTCTTGTGGGGCTTTGCACCCACTCCCTTTTTTCTTGGGCTCAAGAGCCCATTCTCTGAGTTTGGGCCTAAGGGCCCATCCTTTTGTTAGGCCCATGGGTCTAATTCTCTCTCTCTCTCTCTCTCTTTCTCGAGCTCAAAGCTCACTCTTATCTTTCAGGCCAAAGGCCCATTCATTCTTGCAGGGCCCAAAGCCTATTACCATCTCCAGGCTATAAGAGCCTATTCCTTTCATTTGGGTCCAAAGTTCCATGTCTTGTCTTACCGAGCTTAAGGGCTCGATAATTCGCCAAACCCCTAAAAACTAATAATAATAGAGATTAAGTTCTCTAGTTTAGTTCCACCCTTAGGTTAGGGCTTTGTGTGTTTTTAGTTTCTAAGTTGCATTAGCCTAGGTCTTTATGTTTATTTTCGAGGGTATCTAGGGTTTCCTCGAGGTGAAATTCCTATCTTATCCTCACCTTTGTTTTAAATGTTGTGACGATTTGAAAGAAAATGATTTTCAAAATTCATCACATTTAGCTTAGGTTTTTCATGCATATAGGATTAAGATTATCCTAAAACAGATTAGGAATCTTTAGATACCCTCGTGCGATATTAGAGTATAGGGCAAGCATTTTTTTGCATCCCGTCAACACTCGTGTTTCTCGGGCACACATGCAATGTGTGATCCCTTTTCTGGGCATGCCCTATGTTGGACATGATCCCTTTTTGAGATTCACACCTAAAGGTGTTATAAATCTACTTTCATTTTTGGGAATGTCTTGTGATAGACGTGATCCCTATTTTATTCGGGCACGTATGTTTATCACATGATCCCTCTTGTGGTTCACATTTATGGATGCAATGGACCCTTTTTTTTCTGGGCATACGTTCATCACTTATGATCCCTTTTCGGGCACGTTCTATATTAAATATGATCCATGTTTTTATTTGGACACATGAATCCATTTTGGCGTATGTCCAAGGACATAATTGCCCTTTTCTTGCGTATTGCGTTCAAGGACATGATTTTACTTTTCGGTGACACATGCATACAACGTGTGAATCGTCTGAGTTTTATGTTCAAGGACATGACTCTCTTTTTAGCGTACGTGGCATACCGCATCTGATTGCCTCAGTGTATGGTGTATACAACACCATATCATGTGTTTGAGTGTACGTGTACATATTACACGTATCACACCCCTTATTTGTGCGTGGATACAGATCACATCCACGTCACTTTACTTTTTTATGCACGGGCCTACTGATGGTGTGTGTCGCCGCTTCCTTTTGCTGCATTCAGACAGATGAATGTACACTTTTCTTGTCCTAGAACTTCATATCTTGACACGTAGATTTAGGGGGTTTTTTTTTATTTATATTAGTGCAGTTTTATTTTATATATATAGCATAGCTTAGTATTTATCATTTATCTCCCTAAAAGTTTTTAATCACGAGGTAGAGGTTGTCCTCGTGGATGGGCGGTTGTTGGGTGCCTAACACCTTCCCAACCCGAACCTTGATCCCCTTATCCACCATCTCTATATCGAAGACCATCCACTTTGGATCATCGCTATGATTTTTTCGAAAAACTAGTTTTAGGTTGGTTTTCTAAATCTTGGGTCCTGATTCCCATAAATCAGGTGGCGACTCCATACTCTATCGCATTCATTCATAGCCCCTACGTAGGCGAATCCTATTTCGCGTTTCCTACACATTCTCTCTCTTCTTCGGAGGAGGAGTCCACCACCCCTATGTAAGCAGCTAGGGTTTTACCTTCTTCCCTAGCCGCCGCCAATGACGGAATACCACCCTCACTTTCACTATCCCTCTCTTTCTTCTTTAGTCATCCATTGTCAGGGTATGATTCCTTTATCACCGGACCTTTTGTCCATGATTCACCACTCTTCTCATTCTCTCCTTGTTGCCACCATTAAGTGAATTTGAGCACATGATGAAGGTTTAGCTGTTTAGGGATAAGCCAGTGAAAGGATTGGAAATCGAAAACTCTTATTTTCGACGAAGGTTCAACACGTTCAACTTCAAATCCGCCAGTTTCAACTTCCGATCTATCCGTAACAACTTCAGATCTGATTAATCATTGAAATAGAGCAACGAGCAGAGAAAAAGAGCGGCGAACAGACCAAGATCTGGATACCTTCGTCGGAGTTCTATGAGTCTCCGGCGAAGGGATTCCAAATTTTTTCTTTTTTTTTCTTGTTTTTGTCGTTTTATTGAAGACCATTTCACGCCTTTATGGTGCCTTTCTCTCGCTTTTTTGGCGATTTTTTTTTCTTTTATTTATATTTTTTTAGTTTTGTTCAGATCTGTTCCAATTATGCTCAAATCTAGTGTTTTGACGGCCATGATCATTAGCTACTGGATTTTTTGTCGACATATCGGGTGTCCTACTTCGTTTTGGGTGTACAAGGTTTTTGGGCTAATCCCTCCCCTCTATTTATATGGGAGAATCTCTTCTTGTAGAAGTAAATCTATCAATTTGGTGTTCTTTCCTTGTGTTCTACATGGTTTCTCTGTAGGACTTGATGTATTTTCATCTTCTCATGTTGTATGTGAGCTTTTTTATCAATGAATTAAATGGAGCTTACATAGGGTTTCTCCGTCGCCATCCCTATGTAAGCAGCTAGGGTTTTACCTTCTTCCCTAGCCACCGCCAAAGACGGAATACCACCCTCACTATCACTATCCCTCTCTTTCTTCTTTAGTCATCCATTGTCAGGGTATGATTCCTTTATCACCGGACCTTTTGTCCATGATTCACCACTCTTCTCATTCTCTCCTTGTTGCCACCATTAAGTGCATTTGAGCACATAATGAAGGTTTAGCTGTTTAGGGATAAGCCAGTGAAAGGATTGGAAATCGAAAACTCTTATTTTCGACGATGGTTCAACATGTTCAACTTCAAATCCGCCAGTTTCAACTTCCGATCTATCCGTAACAACTTCAGATCTGATTAATCATTGAAATAGAGCAACGAGCAGAGAAAAAGAGCGGCGAACAGACCAAGATCTGGATACCTTCGTCGGAGTTCTATGAGTCTCCGGCGAAGGGATTCCAAATTTTTTCTTTTTTTTCTTGTTTTTGTCGTTTTATTGAAGACCATTTCACGCCTTTATGGTGCCTTTCTCTCGCTTTTTTGGAGATTTTTTTTTCTTTTATTTATATTTTTTTAGTTTTGTTCAGATCTGTTCCAATTATGCTCAAATCTAGTGTTTTGACGGCCATGATCATTAGCTACTGGATTTTTTGTCGACATATCGGGTGTCCTACTTCATTTTCGGTGTACAAGGTTTTTGGGCTAATCCCTCCCCTCTATTTATATGGGAGAATCTCTTCTTGTAGAAGTAAATCTATCAATTTGGTGTTCTTTCCTTGTGTTCTACATGGTTTCTCTGTAGGACTTGATGTATTTTCATCTTCTCATGTTGTATGTGAGCTTTTTCATCAATGAATTAATTGGAGTTTTACCACCACCAAATCTATCAATTTGCTCGAGATCTACAAAACCTTTCAATTTTTCACTTTTACCAAAAAATATAACAAAAAATACTTCTACCAATTTACTACTAAAAAATCCTAGAAAAAAAAGAGAAAAGTACATTAAAAACACTTTAGTTTGAAGAAATTACACCAAAATCACCATTTTCGTACTAAATACAAAAACAGCCATCTCTCCTTATTTTTGCCCAAAATATTCCTAAAATACCCTCTTAGTTTTTTACTGTCTAGACCCTTTATTCTTCAATCTAAACCCAATTCTAGACTCATATGTGGGATCATTTCATCTAAAAAGTAAGGGTATTTTGGGGTAAATTAAGGGGTGGGTACTGTCTTCAATCTAGACCCTTTATTCTTCAATTTATACCCACATGTGGGGTCATTTCATCTAAAAAGTATGGGTATTTTGGGGTAAAATGACGGGTGGGTGTTGTTTTGGTTTTTAGTTTCAAAATGGTGATTTGGATGCAATTTTTCCAAACTAGGGTGTTTTTTGCGTTGTTTTTCGAAAATAAAAAGGTAAATGTTTAATTGGTTACCAACAACAAATTCATTTTGCCCATTTTCACATGCGAGTTGGCAAATTATGCGGTGTTTTATTATTAAAAAGAAGTTTGTGATATCTACCGCATAGGCAATCGATAAGGGCCATTTTAGGGTTAATAATAGTTGACTAAATTCGATTTTTGTTTTAATAAGGGCTATCATCTTTTAGTCGAACAATGAAAAATTCTAAGTTTTCTATTATTTAATACATTCTTTCCCATTTCACCATTCTAATAAATTTTTTCACCACCTTGTTCGGCATCACAATACCGAGCTCATTCAACTACAGCATTTCGAACATTGCAGGTGGGATGTCCAAACACGCTACGCACGTGACAAACTCTTTTGCCAACTCACACACGCCACTCGTGTGTGAGTCGACAAATTATGCGGTGCATTATTATGGATATTATGTGGCTCACTTGGGGACGATACATGCGCTAATATTGATCTAGACGATAGATAGATCGTTGTCATAAAAAATCAGTCATTCGATCATCTCTACGTAGGGGCAAAAACACATGTAAAAATAAAACGGGTATTAGGTGGGCCCATTGGTGATAATGTATATGCTGATGTGATCTAGACATTAAGAAGATCATCGTAAAAAAAAATCAGCCCTTGGATCAACTTTATACGACCGCATTGGCATGTATAAATAAATAATGTGACGGGAAATCTTCGTTATTTTTAAAAAGATTTTAAAAAAAACAAAATTTCATATGGACGAACAGCTCAGGAGCTGACCATATGCACAACTCACTCAAACAACCATTTCTCTCTTTCTCTCTCCTCATTAAACGTCTTTAGGGGCTCACCCGCCCAAATGACCCATATGGATTTTGGAGTATTAGGTGGGCCCACTTGTTGATAATGTATAGTCTGATGTGACCTAGAGGTTGAGTACAAAAAAATCAGCCTTTGGATCAACTCTATAAGACTCCATTGGCAAGTGTAAACCAAATGTAAATAAATAAATGATGTTACGGACATATTAGGTACTTTTAAAAAGGTCTTAAATAAAAAAACACATACGAAGTGTTTTTGGGTTGTTAAAATCTAATGGAAAATGATGTTGGGATCGACCCATTCTAAACAGATGAATGGGCCGGTCCCAATAGCAGCCTTGTAAGACCATCCACAGTGGTTGAAAAATTTGGCATTTTTCCATAAAAATATGCATAGTGGAGGAAGCTAAAAGCTAGTTTTAGCTTACGTGAAGATTTCAAAGGCCAAATTTAGATTTTTGGAAACGAACTTGGAGAAATTTTACGGGGCGCGGGACAGGCTAGCCGCCTGATGCTGGGCGGGCGGGGAGGTGCCCGTCCCATATTTTTTTATTTTAAAAATTGCTGGGCGAGGTGCTTGTACCCCACCTGTTGCTAGGCAGTGTATATGCTGCCTACCCAGTAATTTTTTTTATTTATTTATTTTTGTCGAAATTTTTTTAAAAAAATTTTTTTTTAAAAAAAATTAAAGGATTAAAGGATTTAAAGGATTTAAAAAAAAAACAATTACCACCGCCTTTAAAAAATAATAAAGTATTTAAAGGATTTTTAAAAGACCATCCGCCTGATGGAATTTAAAGGATTTAACAAAAAAATTAATGCGAGGCGGTGTCCCACCAGCCCGCCTGGCATTATTATTATTTTTCTTTTTTTGCCCCTCTTTTATTATTTTATTATAAATTTTCAAATTTTTTTAACTTTCACCGCTACTCAACTCAGTTTCCATAGCTATTTTGGTAAGGTAAAAATGGCTTTTTACCTTACCACAGCTGTGGATGCTTTAATCTAAGTAAATAGAGGTTTTTCCATTCGTTCATGTCGTTGTTCAGCACAGTTGGAATTTGGTAGTTTGGCATCAATTCCAAGCCGCACCTATTTACTCTCTTATCGTATAGATGGCTGATGTGGCTAATAATATTTTTTTTCTTCACCTTGACACTAGTCTCTGGTGATTTCTCTTTACCTTTATGGTGATCTTTCTTTACTTTCTCTGGTGATCTCTCTGGTCTCTACATTTTCTTTTTATGGCTAACTCGGATTCACCCCCTAATTCCCCTACGACTCAAGATATTCTTGATCATTTTGGAAACCTCTTTGCAAATGATGATGAACCTCCAAATGTTGTTATTCTAAAAGAATTTGACCCTCCCTTTTCAATCCGATCACTTCTTTGGTTTACAAATTTATTAATGGCCGAAACTACTCCATTACTATTTTACTTTGTATATTTAAATGGGCCTGGAACCCTTTGCAGCGCATACAAATATCGGAATTTTACAACAATTCCTATTTGGTTCGATTTGATAGTCCCACTGATAGGGAAGTGGTCTTTTATGGTAGACCATGGAGTTTTAATGATGATTTATTGATTTTGGAACATTATGACTGTAGTGGCCAAATTTACTGAACGGTCCACTGGCCCACTGGCCCAAGGGCCAGCACCTTTTACCAGGCCCAGGAGCCCATTAGCCCATGGCCAAATATTCAAAGGCGGATAAGGGTTGACGAGTTCAAATCAGGAGCTCAGTCCATGCAGGACTCCCTAACCATCATAATATCTTCCTTAGGATTGACGAGTTCAAATGAGGAGCTCAGCCCTCACAGGACTCCTTAACCACCAAAATATCTTCCTGAGATCTGGGGGAATTATCCCGAGATCCCAGGATGACTGATCTGGATTCCCCTCCTATAAAAGGAGGGGGAACAGATTGAAGAGCTTTCTCTCTCTCTCACTCTCTAAAAAAAAACTCTCTGCAACTCGAGAGCATCCACGATCCATCGCATAGTCAATCTCCCTCGGAGAGAATACATCATCAAGTCAGAGATTCAACGACTAAGATCTCGTCTTCTACCACACTCGGCCACGATCTACCAAAACAAGTGATACGGATCCATTCTTCTTCTTTAATTTTCTGTTTAATTTATTTTTCTAAACAAAACTGACTTGGCCGTCGGAGACCCTTAGGCCGGCACCACCCTAGCACCAAGGAATCTTCACGATTATTCTACTTTTCTTCCTGTGCAGATTGTCGGTGCCTAGATTAAAAATCAATTGTGGAATCTACGGTCTACAATGACTTAGAAAGATTACCTTAAGAATATCTTTTTGACACAGTGGAATTTTAGGTCAACTTTATGGTCTTTTAGTTAATTATCTAAATCCTAGATCAATTGCTCCTATCACTGGACAAATTGGAACTATGATTCCCATTCATCCATCTGAATCTATATTCAGATCAACATCAATCGTCCTTTGAGGCAAACAATCTCTGTAACACTACCATCCTCCAAAATTTATCTTGTCTCAATCAAAGTTTGAGCGGTTAACTAAATTCTGTTACTACTTTAGTAAGGTTGGTCATTCAATGCGATCTTGTCCCATTGTTTCGATAATGATGGAATCTATTTCCCTTATTGGTGTTTCTATAACATCTTTTGATCCATTCAACCTCACCCCCCCCCGTTATACAGACCAAATCCGAGCTGATTATCGCCGCCCATCTCCAGAATGAACTCGAAGTAGTTGGTCAGAGTCATCATCTTTTTCCTCTACTCTACCATCGATGTCCACCCCAACAGGCTTGTCCCGACTGGTAACTGCAACCCCCCGTGCGACAGTTACACCAACTGTACATTGTAACCCTCCTTCACAATTTCCCATTCAAAATTTAAATTCCCTTGACCGTTACCACCCTTTGCCATACGTTCATACCACTTCACTCCCTATTGTCCCAATAATAAAGCTTTTTGGCCTGATCGTTTTACAAAATCGGTACCAGATGCTTATGTGGCAGGGTAGGACCCACCACTTTTACCTTCCAAAAAGTGTTATGAGAGGGTTTCCAACTTATGTAGCAGTGGGACCCACTATGCCACATAAGCATCTGCATTTGTTTTGTAATATGGTCGGGCCAAAAAGCAGCACTCTTGTCCTAAACATTTACACCTTTCCTTTTATCCCTGCCACATCGTCAATCAATCCCACACTGCCATCTTTTCAAATTAATGAGCATACTATAACCATGGATTGCTCTCTACTCAATCAGCGTCTGGGTAAGGAAATTTGTTACCACATGTAAGTCTAAACGTATGAAGGACTCTGCAAGACACCATCGTCCTCCTACGACTGGGATTTTTATAAATGAAGGTCGTTTCAAACGTCCTCTAGATGATGAGGAAAATCATAATGATGAAACTCAAGGCTCCAAACGCATCTCTAGAAATGAAAATTCATTTCCAACTTCTGCTGATCGAGTGGTAGCGGCTGACCCCAAACAGCCGCAAGGTCCATGTTAATGCTATCATTGAATTGTTAGGTTTGGGGAATGACCCGACTTTCCATACTCTACGTTCATTCCTTTAGGCAACTCATCCTACATTGGTTTTTCTCTCTGAAACAATGTTGTCTGATTCTCGTTCTCTTAATCGTATTCAAACTCTTGGTTTCAATAATTTCTATGTTGTTAGTTTTATTGGTAAAAGTGGGGGTTTGTGGGTCTTGTGGACTGATGAAATTCATGATGAAGTTGTTTCAAGTAGTAAGAATCTGATTCACTTCTTTGTTCATTGTTCTGGTGGTACTACTGATTGGCATTTGTTCTACGTTTATCGGCCGCCTCAAACATCGGATCGTCCTCGGTTCTAGAATCGACTTAGGTCCTTTTCTGAATCTACATCTCTCCAATGGTATTACATGGGTGACTTTAATGCTTTAGCAATTTTACAGAGAAAAGAGGGAGGTTTATGATCGTGAACTTCAGGCTGTTAAGAATATGATCAGCGATGGGATTTGTGGGACCTGCTTATACATGGTGCAACATGCGCTATCTGCGCTTTAACACTAGGATTTGTCCGGACAGGATTTTGGCTAACCCCAATTGGTGTCTTCTATTCCCCGATGCTCATGTAACTCATTTCCTCACCTAAATAGTGATCATGCAACCATACTTCTCAACACTACTAAGGTACGTCAACTCGACAAGCCTCTTTTTCGTTTTGAGAGTTTTCTCATTCGCCATACTAATTTTAATGACCATCTTACTTCTCAATGGCATGATAACACTAGTAGTTTACAGACATGCTTGGCTAATTTATCTAGCTCTATTACATCCTGGAGTTGGACATTTATTCAAGAAAATTGAATTGGTTAAGTCTCGTATCGGCCGTATTCAACATCTTACTCCTATTGAGACAACCATTCAAGAGGAAAAGGTTTTGCTCTCTGAATTTAATACCCCCACTGATATGGAGGAAGAGTTTTGGCAACAGAGAAATAAAGCCTTCTTGCTTGAAGACAATGATAAAAAGACCTGTTTCTTTCATTTCTTTGTCTAAAAAAGACGTTGTAATAAGAATCGTGTTGACAGTATTCGTCTCCCTGACGGTAATTGGACTTGCCGACCTGATGTTGAAAGTCTAAAAGCCCTACGGTTAGTTAGATTAACCGTATGTCAATGTGACTATGGTTAAAGATCACACTATCACCTAATTAAAAAATTAAATGATGATACATAGTAAGACAAAAATCTCTAACAAGAGTATTGACTTATTCGATTCTAAATATGCGGATTTAAGAACAAGAATCGAATATTTCAATCTTGCAATAAACTAGAAATAATGCACGAGAGATTTTGTTTACGAGGAAACCCAAACTGGGAAAAAACCCCGGGACCTAGTCCAGAAAAGAATCCACTAAAAGTTATTGAAAAACTTACAAACCGATTTACCACTCGATGGACACAAATTACGACTCCTTCTACGCTCCAACAGCTACGGTGCACAGTTTATCCACAAATTCGAACTCCACGAGTTTGCCTCCTAGTGGATGTTGATGCGTCTCCAACTTGACCTCTGCAAGTCCCACACCTTGAACCAATACTTGACACCTCAAGTATATCAACACGAGCTTGACTCTTCAAGCCACATCACCAGAAATCCACCGGTACACAAAAAAAGAGTTTTTGGTTTGAAATGGGAAGGATTGGACCAAGTTCAACAAGCTTGGAAACTAAATGTTTAGAGTTGAAACTCTCCATGAACTTGTTGAGGTGAGGGGTGAAAGGTTGATTTAAACATGAATGAATCAACTCCATTTATAATGGTGAATTCTAGACATAGATCTGAAATGCACTAAGTGTGATGAGTGCATCTCTGGATCTAGATCTAAAAGACACCATTAGTAATGAGTGATGTTCTTAGATCTAATCTATGACACCCTCACCCACTAAAAGTTGTTTCCCACGCACAATAATTCCCCTAAAACATGCTTAA
>MVGT01000250.1:16019-36118 GCA_002174775.1 Macleaya cordata
GAGGTGCGACCAAAATGGATATTTTTGTAAGGTGTGCGAAAATTTGGCGTCTACAGCAATCATTCGAGCAAGCGTCGATCTTGTTGTAATATAACCCCAACTCAGAGAGCACCTTCTTGCACAGCGTAAAGTTGTCTGGCAAAGAACAACCATCAGGTAATGACTCTTTCTATAGTTTAAGCATCAACTTGAATGACTTGTTGCTCCAACCACCAAGACATTTGTAGTTTTAAAATTTAATTTAGAAGGACAGCATGGTCATCTTCTCACATCCAGGGTACAACTCCTTATTTGATTCCTCTAACATTTTGTAAAATTGAGAAGCTAAACTATCATTTACTCCGCCATCAATTCCCCCTTCAACACCACTCATATTTTCAACTATAGAGGGAACTCAAAAGAAAGCACGTAACATACCATCTATGTCATCACCTCCATCATTATCACTATTACTATCACTATCATCAATGCCACATCATTTGTAGTCTCTTGTATAGTCGCAGATGTGGATGTCTCCCCTCTCTCTTCACCGTGAATATACCAAAATGTATAACTTGGCATCATCCTTCTACAAAACAAATGCTCGTAAATCATATTTCTATCGGCATAGTTACGGTTCATACACTTGCTACATGGACACTTCAACTATTTCTTTTTAGTAACAGGCCCACTAAGAAATGCGTAATCCAAGAATGATTTCAACTCATCATCATATGCTTTAAAAGGCCTTGCCGCATTAACCCAACTCTTATCCATAATCACTAGAGTATGCTATGCAACACATACAAAGACAGCAAGCATTAAGCATCATAATAACCCATACAAAAACTCATGATTAAAAACACATTGTAACAATTGATCCCATTTAATTTATAAATGAAAAAACTGAAAACTTTGTTAATCTAGTCATCATAACTCTGTAACAACATAACTCTAGAACAACATTAATTGTATGCGTAAAATTCAGCACATATATGTATTAAGGTGAAAATCCATTGTATAGGTACTAAAACGAACATGAAATCAGCACTCAAACATGTAAAGATGAGTATATAAGAATACTAGAACTAACATAAAATTCAGCACATGAATTGACATAGAAATCCAACGTATAGGTACTAGATCGAATACGAAATCAGCACATAAGCGCACTAAACATGAGTGAAAATTCAGTACGAAATCAGCACATAAGCCTTGCAAGTTAGTTGTTTCCATAGGTTACAAGAATGAAATTAATTAGGTCTCAAAGAAGTTCAAAATCGCCATCTGATTTAAATAATGTTACTAATCTTAAAAATATAAAAAAGAATCATAATTCATTATAATAATGCACAAAGATCCTTGCATCAAAACCCACGCCAATAATAAACAATGCCTAATAAACAATGGAAAAGCCTAAACAATACTGAACAAAAAGCTTTGCCAATGGTTCATATTTAAAATGCAATAAACAAGTCCAAAATCATAACCAAACATATCCCCATACAGAATCTTAATTTTTTATAGTAACATAATCATGGCTCTTTATACTAAACAAAATCAATAGACATATCACCCTACTTTCTTAAGCAAAACAAAACAAAGTTTTCCATCAAAGTTATATAATAATGTACTTGAACATCTAAGAAATAAACAAACCTACAAATGATGAATGTGTTGAATCAAACAACTGGGGGTCTGAACCTATTCAAAAACAAAAAAAAATAAAAGAAGGTTACAAGAAATAAAAAATAGTAAAATAACTCAGATCAAAGAAAAATAGTTATAAGATAAAAATCTTTCAGTGCACGGATTTGAAAGGGATTTTAACCAAGAAAAATCTCTTCATTTCCTTCAACCTAAAACCACTGTAGATTAAAATAGAGAGAGAGGGGTTACAAGAAATCAAACCTTCAACTTAAAATGTTGAAATTGGGACCTTCAAACCTGAAATAAGGGCATACCAATACAAAAAATCGTTAATAGGGTTGCAGAGATCTCTAAAATAAAGTAGATAATGATGATGATGAAATAGACAGAGAGAAAAATTGATCAAAAGACTATTCAATTCAAAAGCTTACAACTCAATAGGCAGTACAGATTAACATGTTTTGAAGCTGAAACTCAACTATTATCAACACATACTCGAAAATTCAAAACAAGAAACATCCTCCTTATTATAAGACACTAGACAACAAAGAACAAAAACAAAAACAAAATGGAAAAGAAGAAATAGAAAAGATAAATAAATTTTAGGGATCAGATACATAACCTCTCAAAAAAAATTAGGGTTTGTTTTAATTGAAGGAATTGAAAACCTTAATCTGCATGCAATATGAAAGTCTAAGTACCCTGCGGTTTTAGTTAGAATAACTATATTTCAATATGACTACAGTTAAGGATCACACAATCACCTAATAAAAATTATAAAGGTGATAAAGAACAAAACAATAATCTCCAACAAGAGTATTGACTTATTTGATTCTTAATATGCGGAATTAAGAGAAAGAATCAAATATTTCAATCTCATAAAAATGTAAAAATATGCATAAGATATTTTCTTAACGAGGAAATCCAAACAGGGAAAAACCCCGGGACCTAGTCCAGAAAAGAATCCACTAAAAGTTAATGAAAACTTACAAACTGATTTACCACTCGATGGACACGAATTACTACTCCCTCTACGCTCCAATAGCTACAGTGAACAGTTCTTTCATAAATTTAAACTCCATGAATTTGCCTTTTAGTGGACAGTGATGCGTCTCCAACTTAAACTCCGCAAGTCCCGCACCTTGAACCAATACTCGACTCCTCGAGTATATCACCATGAGCTTGACACTCCAAGCTCAACCACCAGAAATCTACCGGCATACAAAAATAGAGTTTTTGGTTTAAAATGGGAAGGATTTGAACCAAGTTCAACAAGCTTTGAATCTATAAATTTTGAGCTAAACTCTCCAAGTACTTGTTAAGGTTAATGGTGATTGGTTGATTTAAACAATGGAAGATCAACCCCTATTTATAGTGAAATATTCAGATCTAAACCAAAATAAATAAGTTTATTCTTGGACATCATCATGTGAGATGGGAGATCATTCCATTATCCCTCTTATCCCAGTCATGAATGTTTCCCACGCACCAATAAACAACCTAAGACATGCTTAGGTGGGAATGTGCAAAAAGTTAAAAAAGGATCTCTTTACAGCTAAAAAAATCGCCAGAAAAGTTTGAATCTAGGCGATGGTTCTTCAAATGAATGAGGTCTCCAAGAAAGTATTGAAAGAAACAGAAATGCTTAAAGGAAAAGAGAAAGAAATCAAGTTCCTCAAGAGTAAACTTGGGATAGCAAATGAGAGAGTCACATATCTTCTCAATGAGATAAAAGGAGTAAATGAAGAGCTGAGTAGGTCAAAAGAGATGTTGGTAAAGTTCAACCACAGATTGAACAATCTAATATCAATGTTGAAAGGGGCAAAGAACTCGGACGACAAAAAAGAGCTCGGGTTTGATACTTGCAATGGTGCTAATACATCAACCTCAACAACCTTTGTGAAAGCTAAGACCCTACCGCCAAAAGGAAGAGGTGTTGAATAAGCACCAATGTAACATTCTTTTCCACCTCAACGCATGTTACCTTCCTTTGAAGTTCCTTATTGGTCTTTGAAAGGTACTTGATATTCTCTAAAATTCTTGAGAACAGTTGTTCTTCTTGGAGTTCCTCTTCACTCATGTCATCACCACTAGAGGATTGATTGGATATGCCTTCTTCGGTGTCACCTTTCTCTTGTGACGACTTTAGAGAGGCAGTAAAGGCAACATAATTTTTTCTCGTATCTTCTTCATTCTCTTGAGAGGATTTGAAATCCGATGAAGAATCATTGAAGGTGACATTCATTGTTTTCTTGCCCTTTAAGTGGTTTGAGCTTCCTTTGTTTGGACAAATGCTTGCCATATGGCCAAACCCACGACATTTGTAGCATTGAATCTCATCACCCTTCTTCTTCTCATATTTCTTGTCAAATGACTTGACATTCTCATGAGGTTTAGACTTAGAGAAGGAATGATTATGCTTGTCAAATTTTTGAAATCCTCCTTTCTTCTTTAAGTACTTCTTGAACTGCCTGGAGAGAAGAGCGATTTCCTCATCACTAGAGTTATCAGAGGATTTGTCATCCTTGCTTGCCACTTGCTTGGAAGCCTTGAAGGCGATGTTCTTTGGCTTCTTGGATGATCGAAAGGTTGAATAAGAATTAATACAAATAACCCTTATCCCAAGTGATAGAATAGTAGTTTAATCTATCAGTTATATTTATACAAATTTAATAACACAAGTTATCTGCTTCTTAACCTACACATCTTTGAATCCTTCACCTCAACGTAACCTGTGGGGGGAATTTAGGGGTGAGTAAACTCAGTAGGCAAATATCAACCCAAAAATAATAGATTGAAAACATGATTCTTCAAAATCACAAGAATAATTAACTGATGAACTTGTAAATAAATTACCATTAAATGATTTATTTTCCAACCATTTAATATCTTATCTTGTATTAAACCGGGTAACAACCGCTTCCTCAGGCAGAAACAACGGTCGACCGCTTCTTCAGGCGGAAACAACGGTCTAAGGGGGTCTCTCTTTTCCTACCCATTTGATTAATGTTTACATAATCTTTTTTAGATTTATTATCAATCTAAATCAATTTCCATCACTTAAAAATAAATAGTGATCACATTTAACAAAATGCATATTTAATTTGTAAATAATACAAAATAATTCATCTCCATGCATTTTCATAACAAAACATAAAATAAGTTTTAGTTATAATAGAGGGAAGTTCCACATATCCACCTACCTTAATTTGATGATAAAAACCTTGTCCTTTGATCATCACCTTGTTGTATAAAATTCTCTTCCTTGAATTCTTGAATAATTATAACTAATTAACAAGAATATTAATTAAATAAAATGGGAAGAGAAAGAAATGAAAGAGTATTAGAAGTTTAGAAGGATATGTTATAGAGGGAGAAGGAAAACCAATTTCAGAGAGAAAGAAATGGTTTGGAGTGAGTTTGGAAACTAAAATGAAGGGGTATTTATAGTTTTAGCCACGGTTACTGTAGCGTTGTGGTAGGTGGAATAGTAATCAGATGAATTAACCACATGTGTACTGTAGCGAATAGTAAATGACGGCTACTGTAGCTAATAGTAAATGGAGTAGGTGGAATAGTATTTAGATGAATTAACCACATTTATTACTGTAGCTAATAGTAAATGACGGCTACTGTAGCGACGGCTGAATAGTAACACGTGCAACATATTTTACCGTGGCGACGACTTCTCGTATACAAACATGTATACTGTTCATATATACGTATATTATTCATATATACGTATACTATTCTTTCTTTCTTTTTTTACATAAAAATACTTGATTTACTTCATTTTGTAAATCTAGTTCGCATTGTACAATTGAGTACTTTAACGAATTACGCACGTATACGATACTATTCAAGTATACGTTACTATTCATTTATACTTTACTATTCACTTATGAAGTTATTTGTCTTGTTTCTTATTTTATTTTCAAATCTAATTCAGGAAATATAAATTGATACTATAGTGTTCATATATACAGTATTATTCCGTGTATATACACTATTCAAGTATACGATCACTATTCACGTATACAGACACTATTCATATATACGGTTACTATTCACAAAATATTATTCATCAGATTTTGTGCGTATAACTTGATTCGTATATAGTTTGTATAAAACACTATTCATACGACACTATTCATAAATACTGTTCACATATACGGTACTATTCATAAAACACTATTCATCAAATTCATATCATATAACTTAAATTATGTATTATTGGACAATGTCACTATTCATGTGACACTATTCATAAATACTGTTCATATATACGTTACTATTCATATAACACTATTCATCGAATTTATTTTATACAACTTAATTTATGCATTATTGGATAATGACACTATTCATATGACACTATTCACGTATGCTTTACTATTCACATATACGCTTTTTTTTCACCAATGTATCGCATTATTTATCAAATACTCTTTATAGAGTATAATTCAAATATTATTGTCACTTAGATATTATTCATCGAATAATATTCATGTATACGGTATTATTTACGTGTATGTACTTCGGGTACATACAAAATAAACTTCGCATTAACTTGTTTATTGAAATCAAGTATGAACTTGAAGAATTAAATTTTTTAAGGTATTACAATATATTTGCCATGCCATAAACTGCCTGTATCTTGCCCTTGTGACGTACTGTTTCGAGTGCCATGTCCTGTGTCGTAATCAAGGTCATGTCATTGGACCGTGTGAAGTGTCGTACCTAGTGCCAACATTCACAATGCCATTACCAAGGTTGTGCTCTGATATCGTTCTAAATGTCACGAAATGACCAACACCCAATGCCAGCATTCACCGTGCTATAATCAATGCCATGCCCATGTACCGTGCGAAGTGTCGTGCCTAGTGCCAACAGAATATGTACATCCTCACAAAATTCAACCATCTGATCATTTTCATATAGGACCTCCATGAAGTGTATTAATAACATGATGGGATTAAAAGTTCTAGCAAGTTAATTATTTAACCTATTACACCCAACATTATTTATTTGTAAAAGGCCTAACTATTTTGGGTGGTAATATCCGCACTCAAAATAAATAAGATGACACCCAACTAAAGCACCCGTCTATTTTGGGTGGTAATATACGCACCCAAAATAAAGCACACAAAAAATAGCGTGTGAAAACCTGCCCTCTTCTAAAACAAAAAAAATAAAAAGGTTCAGGTTCCCTTGACTTTAGAACTTCCACTTAATCTGGAACATTTGGGTATGATCGTACGATGATGAAATCTCACAGTTAATGTGTTGTAACAAGATTTAAAAAAAAAAAGAGAAAAGATCAATTTCTCATTTCCCAAACGCGCTGACTTTTCTTATTTTTTCTTTCTTCTTCAACAACAATTTCCTTTTTTGTTCCTCATCTTCTTCTTCAGCCTTGACCTCATCACCTCAACAAAGTGAAGGAAATGCAGATTTGGTTAAGGCAAATATTCAGGACCGGAAAGCATCTCAAATGTCCTGAGATTACCTGCAAGTTCCTCAAGTAGAAAAGCATCAATATCTTTACTCTCCTCAATAGCCATAACTTTGGCCTCAAATCTCTTGGGAAGAAATCTCAGCACCTTGGACTATCTTAGAGTTTGAAATGGTCTCTCCTAGGGCAAATGTGTTATTCACTATCTCACCGAGTTTGCCGTAAACCTCGTTGAAGGTTTCACGTTCTTCCATACGAAGATTTTCAAATTGAGATGTAAGCATTTGCAATTAGGCAATCTTGACAGTCAAGGTACCCTCATGAGTGACTTCTAGTTTTGTTCATGCCTCCTTTGCTACAAGGCAATTCGAAATGCTTTGAAACTCATCTGATGTTACAACATTAAATATGGTATTAAGACCTTTGTTGTTATGCGTGCTTTCCAATACGCATAGTTACTACCGTTGAACAATGGAGGTTTGTTCATGGAACCTCCTTCCATATTTCACTATAAGGATCTCACCAGGATGTAAAGCCCTAAGTTGGGAACTATGTGCTCTGATACCAAATGAAATATCACCTATTCCTAGGTGTATATGGAAGGGGGGATCAAGATCTACCTATTTAAAACTTAAATACACTATAAAAGTTAAATGATAAGAAATTGAAACAAATAAGTATTGACTTATTCGATTCTCAAATGCAGAATTTAAGGAGAATTAAATATTTTAATCTTGTACAAAAATCATTCACATGTAGATAGTCGACGCAAATGATTTTTTATGATAGGAAAAAACCTAACGAAAAAAACCCCGGGACCTAGTCCGAAAATTCCCATTAAGAGTTATAAGAAATCTTACAACCGTTCACATCGACAACATGAATCCCCTCGTGCAAAACTTGACCAGTCTTTCTTCACGACTCGAATCCACGAACCGCCTCTTCAATGGTGAGTGTGTGCCTCCAACTCAGAATTCACCAAGTCTCACACTTGTGTGCTTAAATCCACAAGCTTTACTTGAACCCTATCAAGTTTGTCGCTCGCCGGAGCTTCGCCCACGACCTCACCAGAACTCCACCAATGACTGTAAAACTGCTGGAGAAGTTTTGAGTTGCTAAACCCTACTAGATCTTCATGCTAGATGGATGTCCTAAACTATTTTAGTTATGATGAAGGTCTAAAGAGAGTTAGTTTGAAGCAACTCTTAAGGAAGAAAGAATCTTCTCCTCACAAAAGCTTGGAAGAATCAACCATGGAAAAGATGACAAAACTAGCTTCTTGAATATTCCTTACTCGCAAAACTCTAACTATTCTTTCTTCTTCCTCCTTAGTTGTAAGCTAGAATGTTTGTCTTGGTCCTATTTATAGACAAGAGATAAAACGTAGATAAGTTGGGACAAATGACCAAAAAGGGCATGAGCACCCTAGTCACAAAAGTCGCATAACTTATAACCCTGTAGCTTAGAAAAGTGGGTTCGGAGCAGCTGGTATCGATACAGGTAGGAGTGGTATCGATAACAGCAGGGTGGCATCGATACCACTCCCAAGTAGTATCGATACTGGCCTGAAGTAGTATCGATACTCCCTCCAGGAGGTTTCGATACCAGCCTGGATGTATTCAAAAATATTTTTGCAATCCATTCTAAGTTATCTACATGCATCCTGGCTAATGCCACTAAGTCCTAATGCAATTCTAACTACCTATAGTATACGATAGGTCACTTACCAATACTTGGAGATTTCTGGTGGAGAGACAGAGTCCGATGGAGGGCTTTTTGCTTCGTTTCACGATGATATGTGAGTTTTGTATTGAGGGAACACTCTAACACTGACTCAACAAGGACTACAACTGAGTTTATTACTCTATCATGAACACTGACAAACCTAATGGACCTTTCATCTTAACTTTTTATTTTATGTTACCTAGTTTGAGACTCGAAAGTTTGAATTTGGATGCAATTTAGAAATGTACTAGTTAAGTAGAGTTTTGATAATTTGTGCAAAAATATTTCTGCATGTTTTATGCAAAATATTTTTGCATAATTGTTTTTTATGAGTATTTTCTCCTAATCATGCAAATCATCCTCACAAAAATCAGCTCATTCTAAAACTTCTAGCACCATCAAAAATTGATTGAAAATCAACGGTGAGAAATAAACGGTGAGTACTTCCATCTAATTTTTTAAGAAGTTAGACGTTTTAGAATGAGTTAAATTTTTGTGAAGTTGATCTAAATGATAAGTAGAACATTGTAACCAAATTCAGCCCTTGGATCGATCTTATGTGGGCCCCACACTGTTTATGTTTAGCCTAAACATAAACAGTTTTATGTTCAAATGATTTTTTCCTTTTTTTTTGAAGGATAATCTTTCTCTCTATTCGGCCTTATGTTTTGGAAGCTTATTCATAGTGGACCCCACCTTTACATTGGGGTTATTTGAATAACTTCAACACATTTAGGACTCAGCCCTCCTTTTCGTATATATAAACTTATTTGTTACTTATAAAAAGAACTCATTTAATAGGTTACGGCCCATTTGGTTTGTGATTCAAAAACAATGATTGAAAAATATGACACAATTGAAAATTTGGGTTATATTTTTAGTATTTTCAAAATTTGAAAACATGTTTGGTATTAAATTTTAAAAATTATTTTCAAATTATAAAAACTAAAAATATATTTGGTAGTAATATTTTAGAAAAATGAAAGCTATATTAATCTAAAATATATATTTACACTAATTAAACTAATTATAATTTATAAAAAAACATTAATGAGATTACATAGTAGAGAAATCTAGAAAGATGAGAGAGAGGAGAAAAAGAAGAGAAGGAAGAGTCTGGGATCTACAGAGAGTGATGAGTTTTTTTAGAGAAATATTCCAAAGAGAGAGAAGAGATCAGATCTAGAGAGAAGTGAGAATTTAGAGAGAGAAGAGAGAAAACAGAGATCTAATTCAGAAAAAGACATATTTTGAGATACATCCATAGAGAGAAAAGAGAGAAAGGAAAAAGATCTAACGAAAAAGAAGAGTTTTTGAAGGATCGAGCACATGAAAAACATTGAAAACGACTTTTTTTTTATTTTCAATTTTTGTATTGATTTTGATTTTGTTTTACAAAACTCATTTTACAATACAAACTCACTAAACGCATTTTTTAAAATTTGTTGTATTTCGTATTTTCAAAAACATGATTTTTCATTCTTCAAAATTTTTTTTAACTCTTTCACGTTACAAATATCAAAAAGCAAGTGACAAATACATTTGGAGAATATTATTTTTTTTGTAGTGGTGCTAGGGGATCGAAGGAAGTCTTTAAGCCTGTGAAGTTCACATAGTGATGATCAATAGGCTAATTTTTAGCGAGGATATGTTCATTATGTTAATCATCTTTATAAAGAATTATTAATTTTTTAAATTTCTAACCCCATAAAAAATGTGATTCAATTTTAACGGTGATTGAGTAGTCTATTTTACTGTTGATTTCCCACCAAGTGACAGGGAATAACCTTATAAAAAATATTAGCTCTTTGATCATTTTAATGTGGCCCTATAGATCAAATTGTCTTCTTTGGGTCCCCAACTCAATCCCTTAGGCCGTAGTATTACTTAACTTTTTGTACATTAAGATCATTAGTAAAATTTTAAAAAATTTATTTGTAAAAAACTTTTGTTTTAGTTATCTCTATTAAGTAAAAAGGGCAGAATAAATACAAAAAACAAATTTGTACAAGTGCCCAACTCATGATTTTTTTATTAAAAAATTTGTAGTTCTATAAGTGCTCCACCCATAATAACTTTGTGGCTCCGCCACTGGCTCACTCCCTGTCTAACTTTGGAAGGAAAAACACTTGTAATGGTAAAATGATCTGGAATTGTCAATTCACATCAGTTCTTTTGGATATTGTAATCTCTGACAATGTGTATTTGAAAGGCCCCAAGCCACCTACTAATATAATATTATAATCTCAAAAAAAAAAAACAAAACAAAAACAAAACAAAAAGAGAGATAAAAAAAAAACAGAAAGCAAAACAAAATTCGATTTACGTACTATTAATTTAGCTGCCTAATATTGAAGCCAATAAATTAAGAAGATATGAGTAAGAAGGGCGCGGGCAGCTTGAGAAATTAAGCAGAGAAGAAATGGAAACTCATACAAGCGAAATGTGGTTTTGGATGGCCATCTCTGTAGCAGCGTCTGCTTTGCTTCTTCTCCTCCTCCTCGGGAAGAGGGCCACCACCTCTAGCTGCGGCAGGTTACCTCCAGGGCCTCCGGGTTGGCCGTTGGTGGGAAACATCTTTGATTTGGGTCCCTTGCCACACGCACGCTTAGCAGTTCTTAAACATAAATATGGACCACTCATCTGGGTACGCTTGGGCTCTGTCAACACACTCGTTGTATCTTCTGCTGAGGCGGCCATGGAAATGTTCAAAAACCATGATCACTCTTTCAGCAACCACCACTTGACTGAATCTTTGAAACCAGACGACACCATAAGTGCCACCATTGCACTCTCGGATTATGGCCCGTATTGGAGAATGATGAGGCGCCTCTACACAATCGAAATCTTATCCCAGAAACGGATCCACGACACCGCACCTGTACGTAGGAGATGTGTGGACAAGATGATAAAGTGGATATCAGATGAAGCAAATAAGGGTGCCAGTACTATTGAGGCGGCATCCTTTGTTTTGGCTGCATCCTTCAACTTGATCGGCAATCTCGTGCTCTCCAGGGACCTTATTGTGGATCCCAAATCCACCAAAGGAAATGAGTTCTTTGAATTGAATTCTCAACTAACAGAGCTTATAATTATGCCTAATTTAGCCGACTTCTTTCCTTACCTTCGTTGGATAGACCCTCAAGGCGTAAAGAAGAAGGTGAAAGAGAAACTCAACATAATTCTAGAAATTGTTGGTAGCTTTGTGGAGGAGCGGCGCCGCATGGTGGACGTACAACACCAACAAAACAGGGAGAAGAATTTCTTGGATGTGTTGATTGAATTTCAAGTCAATGGAAAGGATGAATCAACTAAAATATCCGATAGGCATCTCAATATGTTGATACTAGTGAGCTACAACGACTAATTAATCTCTACTATTTCAATACAGTTAGATTTTCTTCAACTGACTAAGTTGTGTACAACATGTGGAGGCGCATACTCATATTTGTATTTTGCGGATGCACGCAGGAATTACTCACTGCAGGTACGGAGAACATAGTCGTTACAATAGAGTGGGCAATGGCAGAGCTCCTCCGCAAGCCAGAGGCAATGAAGAGGGTAAGAGATGAGATTGCCCAAGTTGTGGGTCATGATAGGAAGATTGAAGAGAGTGACATGGAAAATTTACCCTATGTATGCGCTGTGATTAAGGAGACATTGAGGTTGCACCCGAGTCCATTTTTGGTTCCTCGCAGTGTGGTAAAAGATACGGAGTTCATGGGGTATTGGATACCCAAGGACACTCAAGTGTTTGTTAATGCTTGGGCACTCGGAAGGGACCCAAGTACATGGGATGATCCACTGTCATTCAAGCCGGAGCGTTTTTTGGGCTCTAACATTGATTATCGTGGACAAAATTTTGAGTTTCTACCATTTGGAGCAGGGCGACGTATATGTCCAGGGCTCCTTCTGGCCCAAAAAATGATTCAGCTCGTGCTCGGGTCACTACTCCAATCCTTTAAATGGGATCTTGAAATTGGGGTCACGCCAGACTCTATGGACATGGGAGAAAAACTTGGGGCCGTAATTCGGAAGGCCATCCCCTTAAAGGCTATACCTAGAGCCCTTGCTATGTAAGTTTCCTGCAAATAAAAGAATATGGACCACGAAGTGTGCAGTAATTTTATTTGTGTGTTACACATTATTGTAATAAGTCCATACTTCTCTTCACTTAACGTTGACTCATTGACAGTGGGATTAAAAGCAAGCTTTTTATTAGGGGAGTGGTGTAGGGGCAAACTAATATAACACCCACTTTCTATTTTTATCCTATTTAAATTAAATAGTACACTCCACCCCTATCACCATCATCTTCATCACTCTTCCTTCATCACTCTTCCGCCGGCAACCATCATCGCGAGACTAGATGTGCTCTATTGGAATCCTACAATTAAAACAGCTTGTCAACAGCTTTTTTACCAAAAGCAATAGGTCATTTCTCTCTCTTCTCTCCCTTTCGCATCTCAATTTTTTTCTCCTCCCTCCTTTATCTTCTCTCTCCAAAATAAAAGTTGCAGAGTCAAAAGCTTCCTTCTATCTCAACTAGAATAGCACTTAGTTGTTGTTCAGGATTTCAAGTATACAACATAACGTGTACATAACCCAAAGGACTGATGCAAACATGTTTAAATATGCATATAACTACTATATCAGTTGCATATAAGACTTAAACATTACATCAGTTGCATTTTCAATCATTTTAGTTAGAATTTCAGCTACCATTAAGAACAAAAAGGGTGACAGGGGGTCCCCTTGCCTAATACCTTTGGCTGGCTTAAATTTCGGATTTGGTTCGCCATTTACTAACACTCCTAGTTGAGGAGTAGAAATGCACCAATATATCCATCTCCTCCATTTATCTCCAAATCCATAGTTCTCAAAGAGCTGGTCGACAACATTCCATTTGACATGGTCATAAGCCTTTTCCTTGTCGATTTTGCATACCAATCCCTACCTTCCTTCTCTCTTCCTCGAATCAATGCATTCATTGGCAAGTAGGACACCATCAAGAATTTCTTTTACTTTAATGAAGGCCCCTTGAAACTGTGAAAGTAACTTGGGTAGAACTTTTTGAGTCTTTCAGTTAGTATCTTAGCAAAGAGTTTATAAACGCATCCTATCAGGCTTATAGGTCTATAATCCCTGAGTCCACATCTCTCCTCTTTTTTAGGGATAAGGGTAATATAAGAGCAATTGACTCTCCAATCCATACAATCATAGTCATGGAATTCTTTTGCAACATTTAGGATATCCTCCCACACGATGTCCTAGCATGTAATAAGGAATTCCGTTGTAAACCCGTCGGGACCTGGGGTCTTGTTCCTGCCCACCTTTTTTAGAGTATTAAAGATTTCTTCTTCATCAAAAGTTCCTTCAATTACTGGATTGGAAGAGGCTACAAGGGTTGTAGGGATGTAGAAACCTGCCTGTAGTATAAAGAAAACCCAAAAAAATCCTAGCTTTCTTCCATTCCTTGCTGCTGTTTCTTCTCTTTCTCTATTTTTTTCTTTTTTTTTTATCGAACTCTCTCTCTCTCTCTATATATATATATATATATATTCTCTCCAACATCCAACTCACTCTCTATCTTTCTATCTGACTAAGATGTCGGCCCCTCTTTAAGTAAAACCCTAATTATTAGTAACCCATACTAACAATAGGTTTTCAAGTAGTTTAGGTTTCTAAATCTTAACAAAAAAGAGTTTCTAAAAGTTGGGACCCTATTAATAAAACCCACTACCATAACTAATATGTTTCTTTAAGTCTTTTAAGTTAGTTATAAATTGGCCAATCCAATCCAGGGTTGCCCGGATGGTAAAGGCATCCCCTCCCTCTTTGGGGGAGGTCTTCAATTCGAGCCTTGCTAGTGTGACTAGCAAGGTTCCACTCATATAATGGGTAGTATCTATACAAAAATAAAAATAAAAAAAAATATAATAAACATCATTATCGATAAAAAAATTAGTTATAAATTGGGCCCACACAAAATTGTTAAACACACCCAGTCATAAGCTATCCATATGCCCAAACTAAGTACACCCATATTAAAGACACACAACTAACATATACAAAATACGGGGTTTTACAATTTATGAGGGTATTTGCGTCAATTTGAGAATGACACAAATCACGAGGGATGTGAGATTATTTGAGAACCGTTGGATGGCTTTGCAGTAAGTTTAGCATTTTCCTTCCTAAAATTCGTTTTGTTTGGGTTGCTAATTCAGTAATTGATTATCGTTCGGTTAAATATAGGAATTCGAAAACAATTTTGCTGGAATGACTATAATACCTTCTAAATTTTAAAATCTTTTCAGTTTAAATAATTCAAAATTTATTTTTTGACTTAATTTTAAAATTATGTTTATATATATATATATATAAATATATTCAAGAGTAGTGGTAAAGTGGCGGTGGCATTGGTAGAGGATAGTGGCAGAGCCAAGAATTTATATTTGTGGGGTATACTTAGAACAAAAATATAAATTTTTTTAATATAACTATAAACAGTTGTTAATCTCATTTCTTAAGGTTAAAAAAAAGGCCCAACATATATTATTTTCTTAAAAAAATTAAAGGAATAATATTTGCCCATCCAATGTCATTATTGTGCCCCGCTAGATAGTAGAAGATGATCTAAGAGCTAAGTTTTAGTATAGAGGATCTCTTCACTATGTAGATTATATTGTATTAAAAAACTAGTTCATTCTAAAATTAGAGCCCCCTAAAATCAGCACATCAAAATCTTGAATTTTAAGGTTTTTTTTTAAGGGGACTATTGCCCAAGTTACATTAAGGCGTAGATACACGCAGTGGGCATGTGAGAAGCGCAGAGAAACCGCCAAGAACATCGTCACCAACGAACGCAAGAAAGGTGCCCACCAACATGCACATAGAAACTGCTAATAATAAAGTACTTATATTTATTACCAAATTACATTGGACAAACTTAACGGCAATACCCTAGTAGAGAAGTTTTGATCCAAAGACCTCCCACTACCAAAGATTTATGGGAAGGATGCACAACCATTGAGCCAAAGGCTCACGTACAATTTCAAGGTTTTTAATATGGAAATTTTACAAATTTCCAAATATAATGATTGATATGGCAAGGAAAATTTGTTCACAGCAATTCAGCCCTCGAGCCCTCTTTATGTGGGCCCGACATGATTGAGTTTATTAGCAGTATTTGAACCCTGCTCTTAAATGTACATGTGTATAAACAAAATTACAAATTTTTAGTGGAGCAGCTACCCCACTAGGCATTTGCTTGGTCCTCCAATGGTAGTGGTGAGGTGGTGGAGGTAGTGGAGCATTGGTAGTGGTTGTGGAGATATATATGTATTTTTATTTTTAGATTTGTTGTTTTGTAGGATAATTTTATTGTCAAAATATTGTAAAGCCCTCACCTTCAAGGAGGTATTCTGAGGAAACAAACAACCCTTATTAATTATTGAAGTTCAAGGCCAGTGAATTGACAACACGTGATAGTTATACGAAATAAACAACAATTTGCCCACTGAACGGTTCCAGAAAGAAAATTGAAAGATCATCCCCTTTGTCAAAAATAGTTAGTTTATTTGGATAGAAAATTTTAAATAAAGATTTTTTTTAGGGATCAGAGATTTAACGGAAAACTAGTTAGATTTATAATATATTTGGATTGAAGATTTTAAAATCTCTTATCCAAATAAAGCTCTCATCCAAATAAATCATAAAACTAAATTTTATCTCTCAATGGGTTAAAAATGCATGCCCTAAAGCTAGATCATACAGAAATGCATATTTTCTGAAAATTAAAAACAAAACAAAAAAAATTTACACATTTTAATTTCACAGTCCAAAAAAATACATTAATTAAGTTACCTTAAAAATATTCTAACCATAACCAAACCCAATTCGATGTAAGTAGACCATTTGACTGGTCAAGGTCGGTTAAGTAAACTACAAAGTTTCAGTTACACCTTCATAATTCAGCACACCAAAAGGAACGCGTAAATGGTATAGTTTTCACTGTTCTTGGCTGTTGCAAAATGACAACGGTTTTGATCAGTGGTTAGCATCTGCCACTGCCCTGTCCGTGATCAGCAACAAATTTTAGCAAGGTAGGGGAAAGTTTGCAGCGAACTAATTATATCAAAATCTAAGTAATCAAAGCAGTCAGCGAAAATATGAATGAGAATAGAAGCGGGAACATTAGAGCATGAATAGAAGCGAGAAAGTCACCCCTGTTTTTTAAGGTCTAAGATTTCCCAAAATAATTCTCTTTTGTGATTTAGATTTAAGTTAGGATCACATCAATTGGCACATCACTTATTTTCTTTATTGTAAAAAATATTTTTATTTAATATTATTTTATTTGTATTAGAAATGAATTTTTTAGTTCTTAATTACATCAACTGAGAATCTAACCATGACAAACAATACAATACAAAATTAAAGCAAAACCAATGTGCACTTCATAAGAAGAAACCAATGTGCACTTCATAAAAAAAAAACTAAAGATAAGCGACAAACTGATGTGGTGGGACTGTTCAAAGCATAAGGGACAGTAGAAAGACGCATTGTGGCTCATCATAATCATGATCAACATCATCATCAAACCAACTAAGATTAAAGTATTAAACTTGATGATGGACCCTTCAAAGCATTAAGCATTAATTATTTTTCCACAGTAACTGGATGGGAAAGGCGCGTATTTTGTGGTTCGCCAATGGCCAATGTGCGGATTGAATATCCTTATCTTGTTATACATGATGGGGATATATCATTCCTCTGATTTTATTTATTCATTTTTGTCAATATAATGGCATATCTGGTGCGAGTCGTGAGACCTGCCTTTTAAATGACACGTATGATGGATGATATAAAGTATTAATAAATAGGAAAGTGATGGGTCAGAGAAAAGAAAGAAAAGGCAAAGAGAGAGAAAGGGCGAAGAGACGAGATAATGAAGAGATGAGAGAGATCTGATCGACTATCCTCTCCCTCTTTCCCCTCTTCTTCTTTCTCCCTTCTTTTTTCTTATTTTTCCATCTCTCTCTTTTACTCTCTCTTCTATTTCTCTATCTCTTTCCCTAATTTTTTATATTTCTCCTCTTCTTTTCATCTTTCCCCTTTCGTTTTGTTTTCCTAGATCTTCCCCACTCCACTCTTTCCCCTCTTCCTTACGTTTTTTCTTCGTGGTGAGGTGGTGTGGCGACAAAGGTGATGCTTGTTGACAGTGGCGATGGAGGCGGTGCTAGTTGACAGTGACGATGGTTGCAGCAGCGGTGTTAGTTGCAGCGGCAGTGGGTTGCCGTGAACTCACTTTGGACCAACTTTTGACACACTTTTGACTAACGTTTTACTGACTTTTTACCAATTTTCGACTAACTTTTGACCAACTTGTGTCGTTTTGAAGTTGTGTCATCGACTTCTTACACTTCTCCTACTCTTCTTTTTTCTATTTTTTTCTTCCGTTAACCTAAATCTAGGTTTTGTTTATAAAATGGATTAAAAACCCAACCCTTTCTAACTTAAATTTTTTACATAAAATTAGGTAAAAACCCCATGGGGAGAAATTAATTAGTGTTTAGTATTTAGTTTTATCAAAATTCTTAAAAACTCAGGCTACTTATTTAAAAAATAGTGGTTAGTCTTTAAATTTTTTTAAAATACTGTTTTAGTCCAAATTCAATAGACGTGTACCATTTGAAATAAATTNAGAATATTTGGGACGGTTATTAAAAAAGGGTATTTATGTCTACTAAAACTCTTATGTGTGATTAACTACTATTTAGGATTAAACACTTATTTTTAAAATAATGAATACTAGATACTAATATATTGTCATATAATGGTCTAAACCCTAAATTTCTGAATTTTTTATTAAAAAAAAGGTCCCACCTAGTCTTGCCCCCAAATATATGTATTTTAATTTATGCATTCTCTTTTCTTCAAAAAGACAAAAAGAAGAAAGTTCTATTAGAATATTAATACATATAATTGATAATATTCTAAAAAACCACATGGATACAAGTTTATGCACGTTTTCCCCCACAACATAAAAAAGCAATGGGTTTAATCAATCATTTTTCATTGTTGAAATATGTGTAGTCGATTTATCTATTAAATAATATACTTTTAACCCATTATGAATCTTTACGAATTTTGTTAGTTTTATTACTTTAAAATTTTAAAATGCTATATTTTTCAACTATAAATCAAATTTATATATTTGAAAAGAATTTATCGACATTCAGACACCAATATTTTTTTTTCTCTTAAAAAAATTAATTGTTTTGAAGTATATGCAAATCAAAATTTGTATACTAAGTTTAGTTACATATTTTGTTTTATTAAAACTACTTGCAAATTTGAATTTTCAATGTTCTGATTTTAAAAATCTAAAATTGCATACTTCTTAGACTGCAAAGCTATATGTAAAGGCCGCTTTAAAATTTACATTTTTTTATTTAAGAAGACTAATGCTCCGAATACTATATATATATACAATACGTTCGTAATCGCTATCGAAGGGTTATCATAACTTCCACCGAAGGACTATTGAACTATAACATGGGATAAACTAATGGCAAATCACTAGCCAAGAGTTTTGATCCCAAGACCTCTAAAGTCATAGAGGGGTGCACAACCATTGGACCAAAGACCATGTTTAAAATTTTATAATTTTGACGTTTTTAATATTTGTAAATTATATATTATGAAACTAAAATTTAGTTAAATTTTTTATTTTGTAAGTTTTAATAAGCTGTGTAACAGATTAAGCAAAAACTACTTCCAATTTTGAAGTTGCAAGTTTAAAACTACTTGCAACTTCAAAGTGTTGAGAAAAATAGGGTCTAGATTAAATTGTGCAGCGGAAATAAATAACTATTTTCCCTTCACAGGATCACATGAGGATGAATGAATTAAAACAATAACTTGAAGATCAGATACATACTATTTAAACGCTTGCATGTAAACCCAGATCTTTCTCCCACGTTCTGGATCAGTCGTCGAAAACCCGAAAAGATACAGCAACTGTATTTCGGCCATAACTCTCTAACGGTTGATCCGATTCGCCTACATGATATATGTTTTTTGTAGGAAATCAAATTTTCTACAACTTTCCATGAAATAGCGAATCTCCAATTCTGCTCCGAAAAGCCTCAAAACGCGATTTTAAATTCTGACGGGAATATATTACGAATTTTGAGTTTCTAAAACCATAAAGCTCATAACTTGAATTCTAAATTGGGAGAGAGTTTTAGATACACAAGTTAGGGTGGGCTATCTTATGAAC
>MVGT01000250.1:38190-54318 GCA_002174775.1 Macleaya cordata
TCAGGATTTAGGACATTTGCAATAAGCAAGTTTTACAGAATCTTTTTATATGCTGACAATAACATAAAAAGTATTCTGTCTGACCTGTTCAGTGTATTCCTAATACACCAACACACTGACTTAGAGTCGCCACTGCGGTGATAGAGATACATCATCCTATAATATAGAAGTCTAGTGTATTATAGTCTTATCAGATGAATTATTCAGATTCATCACTGACTATAAACTATACAAGAATATGAGGAACCAGTAAATTACATCTCTCTATGTATAAACACTTCATACAAATAATTTATTTACAACATCATCTTGTGAACAACACTTAATCCATCATATGAATAAAGTAATAATATAGTATCATACTTATTAATAAATATAATTTGTCAATGTTATCAATTTAAATTATTTTAGGGCATAAACCCCAACACAAAGATGCAGTGTTCTTAGTTTTGAAAATTTAAAATTACATGACTTTTTACTGCAAAGCTTTATGTAACTATTTGCGTTAAATTTTGAATTGCAAAACTGCATGTTATTTATATTTCAAAGCTTTGTAGTAAAAAAAACATTTAATTTTAAATTTTCAAAACTTTGCGTAACATACCGCATTAAAGAATACTAATTGATTTCTAGTTCGGATTTTTTTACTTATGTGCAAATCTAATCTTTTAAAGATGCAATATTCTTACAATTGCATTTTTAAATTTGCTTATATTACGAAAAGCCATCCCCTTAAAAGTAATAACCAAAGCCCTTGTTGTGCAAGCTTTGTAATATATATAAATGCATATTACAGAGCTTTGTTTGTAGTACTATAAATAATTAATTAGGTCTGCTTCCAGAAGTTCAATAAAACAGCCCATATCACTACGTACGTTGTGGGGGAAGAGGGTCGGTCAGTGAATCTGAACTTATTATGTAGGTTTTTGGGATCGATTGCTTCAAATGAAAATGAATGCATTTGTAATATTCTTCCCTTTCGTCCATTTGTTTGTGCGATGATTGTGTGTGTAATCAGTAAATAAAACAATTAATTTCTAGTACATTTTAAGGAAGAAAGCATTAACAAAATGCAGATATATATGGCCAACCAACAAACAAACGGTAATGATTATGATTACAATCAAACGATCTTTTCTAACAGATTGAAACACCAATTTGTTCCTACATACAACAATAAAAATTTGAGGTTTATATCGAAACCAAACTAAAATTTAATGAAAGCTTAATTTGGTATAGAGAATTAGATTTTCCACCTTTTGTTCTTCCCCTAATATCTGCTCGAGTTTCGTTTCAATCATATCACCGACCACACCGCGCAAAAGGGAGAAGCCTTGAAAAGATTCTTGTCGTTATGTGATGCATTTCTCTGACTTCCAATAATCTGATCAACAATACTGCGAAAGGGAACAACAATTTAATCTTATTTGAAGGATAATATGATGGTTCAGTCAAAGCTAAAAGTATTATGACTGTTTAGTCTAAAAAGGTAAAAAACTACACATGTGCATTTTGCTGGACAAGAATACCCCAACATTAAATACACAAGTATTAAACTAACTAACTTTTTTATTTTGTTTTTAAAACAAAAAAATGACAAGTTTTAAAGTACAAATCAGATATTCATAAAAATTATATTTTTTGAAATCTTACATTGAGATCTTTAAAATGAGACCAATCAACAATATTTTTTTCTTTAAAATTTTTTTTTAACAAAATATGCAAATTCAAAATTGCATTGCAAAATCTAATTTGAAAAATCAAATGTGCATTGCAAAATCCCATTTTTAAGCGTACTACACTTCTACTACGACTAGACTTAGGCCTTGTTTGTTTTTTTTTAAGTCAGCTGAAACTGACTAAACTGAAACTGAGTGCACTGAAACTGACTGAACTGAAACTGAGTGCACTAAAACTAAAAACTGTTTGTTTTACAACTTTAATAAGTTGAATGTGGCATAGCATTTTTACATTTTTATCCTTGGACATAATATTTCAAGTGTTTATGTGCAATATTCATCTTTCTCTCATGGATTTTACAAAAATTAAAATTGAATATATTCAACACTCAAACTTCTTGAATTGGATTGAGATCTGCAACATCCCAAAAAGAATGATAGTACATATTAGAAGCAACCTATCTTTCTTTTTTATTTGTTTTTTATGGTAATTGAAGAAAGTTGTTTTATTACTTAGAAATGTGCGTATATTATACAATTGTTCCTTTACTGATACAAAATGCTATGCATTCCAGAACAAAATGATGCTAATATGCTATCCTACAAAGCTAATTGGATTGGATTGTTAAAAAATAAGGAAGTTGAGCATCGATTAATGCTTCCTCTGATCTATGAGTTAATTTTTAAAAAGATTTCTTACCCACAAATCAAAATTTTTGAATTACCAGATTCATGAGTTAATTATGGTTGTCCATGTGACACACAACAACAATTAGATATGATCACAGAGGACTCCCAAAGTTGTAGAAGAAGACGGGGTATTGTCATTTCCAGAGTTGGTGAGGGTATAATTGTAATTCATAATCATTTCAGCAAGTTAGTGCCATTTTAGCACTACTTTTGCGCTGAAAATTTGGATGAAGATTTCAGACATATGTGAGATTTCAGCAACTATTTCAGCAATTTAAAAATAAAAAACAAACACTGTTGAATGCTGAAATGGGACGTTTCAGAGCTTATTTCAGCAGTCAGCCCTCATTTCATTAAAAAACAAACGACCTCTTACTCTAGTTGAACACGTCTAGCATAACTCTACACTCCTAAAAACTAGTTAACAAAATAGAAGTGGGTTCACTACTCAACAACCCACGTACAAACAACTTCAGGAATAAATTTCTCTTAACAAATACTAAATAAATTATTCTTAAGAAATATGACACCGTTTATAAAAAAATCAAACAAGTGGCTGACATTCAACAAAAAAAAAACTAGCATCTGAGAAAAAAAAAAAGAAAAAAAAGAAAAAAAAATTATATCAAACTTACACATAACTAAAAGTGCCCAAAGAAAGCAACTGTTGACATGCAATAAAAAATGTGACAACATAAGATTGCAAAACATGCAATAAAAAAAGGCAAAAGGTTTCGCATTTTTCGAGTCTAAGGCCATGCTTGGTACACCGTGAATATTTGCAAATGCAAAAATTCACGGTTTATCATGTGTTTGTAGGTGATTGATGAGGACATCTAATAACAAATATTTGATAGGATTTGCAATGAGCTTACAAACTAAACAATCCAAAATTTTTTATTTATTTTTTTTCTAATTCATAGAATTTTAATTACCACCCTACAAGAACCATGAATTTTCGCATTTGCAAATATTCACGGTGTACCAAGCAAGGCGCAAATTACAAATTGTAAAATCAAATTTGTAATTATAAAATGCAAATTTGGATTTCAATGTCTTTTGAAAAAATTTCGAAAAAAGTATTATTGATTGGTATAGTTTTGAAGATCTCGTCGAAATCTTTCCAAAAATATAAATTTTATCAAAATCTGATTTGTAGTTTAAAAAATATAATATTTTAAATATTTAAAATAAAAAATAACAAACTTTATTTTTCTCTAGTTCTCCACCTTTAAAAATTCAAAATGAAGTTAAAATTGATAATATATGTAAGTAAAAGATGCACACAAGTTTAAAAAAAAAATTAAAAGGTTGTTATTTGTTAAAAAAAGGACTATAAAAAAATTTTGAAAGAAAAAAAGGACTATAAAATTAATAAGCAACTAATAAAAGATGTTTTAGACAAATTAATGATAGTTGAGACCGAACAATAATATATCTTGCAAATTTGGAGTAATAGGTCGAAATCTCTAATTAAAATACGTTAAGCTTGTGATGAAATGCTCAATATCCAACGATTGGATGTCAATTAAATGATGTTTTTTTTTAATGGTCCGAGCTTATTTGCCATGTATCCACAAATTAAAACATCAAAACAATTGTTTTCTTAGTTTGAAACTAATGTTTTTACCAAAAAAAAAAAAATTTGTGCCGGTTTTAGAGTTTTACAAAACCATGTGCTAGTTTTAACTCTTACAAAACCACTAACTTTTATAGACAATTAATTTCCAAAACAACTGCCCACGTTTTTTTAATTTGAATCTTCATCTTCTACTTCTTTGCAGTTATAACTATAGTTAGTAATTCGAAATTTTGCAAAAATTCGATGCGGGAATAGTTAGGGTATTAATCGAATTTATGAATGAAAAATTCTTTTATAAATTCGGTCAAAAATGCAGAGAACGGTAAAAGTCTAGATCAGGAATAATTCGAGTATAATTCGGATTCCAAACCATAAAATTGCTAAAAAAATTCTGATATACGAGTCCCGCCATAATTATTGACTTAGACAACATTGATTATGGACTTTATTAAGAAAGAAATCAACACCAAATACAATCTAATTTAGTCCTGCCATAAATAATTATTTTAGCACAATATTCGTCTGAAAGCCCTTTTTTCTAACTTTTTTTATGGAGAGGACATGCACTTTTAGTTTGTAAGAGCATCTCCGATGCAAATGTGCTTTGCTTTCTATTTGACATGGCTCTCAAGACATTCTCTTGAGACTTACTTCCTATGTGGATAAAAAAGCTCCACAGTTTATGTTGAAGAGAAAAAGGTATCTCTAATGCAAATGTGGTTTGCTTGTTTGCTTTGCATACGTGGCATTTAACTAATTCATTATTTTATTATTTTAGTCATAAAAAAGAAAAAAGAAAAAGAAAAGGATATTTGCTAAAAAAATAGGAAAGAAAATAATATCTGTAACTGAATTTGCTAACGAGGATGGGAAAATATCTTCTCGGTGAACCTAGAATAAGATGATGGACTAGAGGATGTCTTCCCATCCACATGCCACATCATCTTCACATTCGATGAACACATTTGCATTGGAGAGGGTTTTAAGAATAAATTGTAAAAATTCAATGTCCCAAAGATTGTTAGATCCAACCAAAAGTGTGTAATTAAGGAGATGGATAAAACCTACTACAATTTAAAATTGTTTACTCAAAACTAAGTCTAAAACAAAAATTTCAAAATAGAGTATTAACTTATTCGATTCTTAATATGCGGAATTAAGAATAAGAATTGAATATATCAATCTCTAAGAAATATTGAAATCTAAACACTGAGATTTTTGTTGATGAGGAAAACCTAAACTGGAAAAAAAATTTGAGACTTAGTCCAGTCGAAACAATGCACTAAGTTAACGAGAACTTACAAACCGTTACCCACTGACTTTAGACTCGAACTCCACAATCTGATCGGCCGGATGTAATCTCTACGACTCGAATCCATGAACCATTACTTAGTTGACCTCCACACGTTGCGTCTCCAACTCAAAATTCACCAAGTCGTGTAACACAAACAATTACCCGAATCCACGTATGAGTGATCAACAAAATTGAATTCACAAGCATAACTCGCCAGAAGTCCACCAGCAAACCTCAAACAAAGGATTAAAAAATAAGGTTGGAAGGATTTAGTCTTCTTCAACAAGCATGGGAGCTAGAAATATAAATGTAAAACACTAAGATGTTGAATTGTGTAGAATTATGAGAATTAGGGTTAACATAATCCTTTTATAGAGGTATAAGTTATCTAAGCATGTTTAGAAAACTCCTAAAATAAATTAAGATCGGTTAAGAATCCCATTCAAATAAGAATTTGAATTTTAACAACTTCTAAACGAGATTTTCCGTGTTCATTTCGATATGAACAATTTTCCTTTCGAAAGAAAATACTCTTGTCGAAAGCACTTTCAAAAGAAACTATATCCCTATCCAAAGCAAGCTTGTCTGTCTTCAAGACTGGCACATGTTGGTTTTGAAATCAAAATATTCCTATCAAAAGCAAGCTCTTCTATTTTCCAGAACATAAATTGAACTTTATTTCGAAAGCAACAAGGTAGTATCGAAATTAAAGTTGCATGTCGAACTAACTTTGCTTTCTATTTTGAAGCCAAACGTTTGATATCGAAATCAAAGTTTCTTATTTTCACACAGTCTTGGTTTCGAAATCAAAATGATGTTATCGAAATCAACCAACCTATGAAAAATTTTAAGGGTTAAAAACACCATGAGACTTCCATTTAATATAGGACAACTTACCTAAGGTCTTAAATGAAACTAACGATCTATGATACTAGGTATCTAAGTCACTTACCCTCTTAATAAGATGTTTTCTGATGGTGTTGAGTATGAACTCTTCTGCAAGCCAGATCTCCTTCTTTTTTATTATTTAATGACCAGATCATGGAAACAACTCGCTAATACTAACTCAAGTTACAAAGACCTATTTAGTTTGATTTGACACACAAATTGACAAACCAAAAGAGAAAAATCATGGATCTAACAAATTTGATGTGCTTCCTATGTGGCACACCACTTTTAAGCAGACCCTACTTGTATTAGAGAGGCTTTAAGCATGGTTCCTCTTTTTTGATATTTTGTAAGCTTGGTAGTTAGTTTATTACCTAAACTACACTTTTCAATGTTAAAAGAGTAGACTTTTAACTATTTTTGCTTGGTAATAGTTAGATGCACATGTAGTAAGAAATGCAGTAGATTTATTATTTTCCTTTGGCCCAGCGGTTGTGCACCCCTCCAATGACTTGGGAGGTCTTAGGATCGAAATTCTTGACCTGTGGTTTGCCATTAGTTTATCCTAAGTGATATTTAGTAGTAGTTTATAATTTTTAGTAATAATTAAGATAGCTCTTCGGTGGAGGTTATGAAAGTCCTTCAGTGGCGGTTTTATTGCCCTTTAATGACCGTTTCGTTGGTAGATCTGACGTATTTGACGATGTCTCTGCAGTTCTCACACGCCTTTATGATTTATAATCTACGCCTTTCTTAGATATTTATCCTTCCAATAAAAAATTTCCTTCGTTTTTAGCAAAACAATTTTTAAAGGGTAATAAATAAATTTTTTACTTATAGATAATGGTACACATGATTTAAAAGTGGACTAAATCAAAATATTAATTATTCAGACTTTTACCTAATTTTATGTTAATTATTGACTAAAGAAAAGCGCAAATGGTCCAAGAGAAGGCCGATGTGGTGGGACATACCCTTTAGACCATAATAATTCCTCAAAACGAATAAACCCTTTATAGTTTATAAAAGAGGGATATTTTCAAAATCTTATTTTGCCAAGATGATGCGAGGCCGACTGTATATCTATAACGAGGCTCTCCTTTCTACAGTGAGCCACACCAACCAAATTTAGTTTAAACCTGTCTTTATTTATAGAGAGAGGATATATGACCCCCTCTATATAGCCCAAAGTTGACCTCTCCATCTTGACGATTGCTTTATGTGTTTGTGGACGGTGGATATACTTGACACGTGGCCAGCCAAAAATAATAACTGAGTCGGCTATTTTCTTAGCTCGGCTAAAATATGCTTTTCTCTTCCTCTCTCCATCACCCTAACTCTTCTTTCTCCTTTCTCTCTTCTCTCTCTAGGTAGGTTGAAAATGGGTTTGATCATACTCAAGAAAACAAGAAATTGTGTTTTGATCATGAACCATAGCCACCTAATTGGTCCAAATTTCTGCTTTTAAATAAACCCAAGAATCGAAACTAAAATATTCAAAGCTGAATCGAAACAAATGTTGCTTAAATCGGTTCCAAATCCACCCAAAATTCAGTCAAAATCTATCTCAGAGTCAGTTTCACAATATTTAATCTCTGAAATTGCAAAAGAAATTTAGAAATGTAGTGGGTTCTGTAGGTTGGATGGATGTAATGTAATAGAAGAGACAATTTATCACCTGATGACTGGTATACTTTGAAATATTTAATCATTCCAAGCAATTTTCAGTTAACATTCACTGCCATACCACTCCATAAACCACTAATCCATAAAACAATCCCCCAAAACCACTATTCCTTGAGATGAAGTGGGTTCTTTAGGTTAAGCTTGAAAAAATAAGAAAATAAATGGCATGAGGAGCAATGAGATTCAACAATGAAGAAGAAAGAGAAGATACAAATGGAAGGGGGTCTGGTCAGTGACATCCGTGGATCACCGCCACCACTGCCTACACCACCGCCTCCATTACCATCGTCACCAACAACCTTGATTCAAAAAAAAAATCCCACTGCCACAAACTCAACCAGATCTGATCCGAAAAAAACCCATTTCATTAGTTCTTGATTCAAAATTTCAACGAGACACTTATGTTGTTGATGCTCGACTCCAAGCCTTATAGATTTTTCAAATAAGATCTGAATGGTTTTTCTTTTATTTTTTCTTTAGGTGGTGGTGGAGATCTGGAGAGAAAGAGAAAGAGAAAGAAAAAGAAAAAGAGAAAGAGAGAGGGAGATCTGAAGAGAGGGGGAAGAGGGATCTAGAGAGGGTGGTGCAAGATTGTTCTCTAACTGTGGTGTATCTTTAATGGCGGAGGTGTATGCTAGAGAGAGAAGAGAGAGAAAGGAGAAGGAACAGTTACGATGACGAAGAGAGGAAGAAAAAAAACATATTTTTAGCCGAGCCAAGAAGATAATCTGGCTCAATTATTACTTTTGGCTCGCCACGTGTCGAGTATATCTACCATCCACAAACACATAAAGCATCGGCCAAGATGAAGAGGCCAACTTTGGGCTATATAGAGGGGGCCATATATCATCTCTCTTATTTATACACTGTTTACACTCATATATGGGCTTACATAGCAAATATTGTGAATACTCAAAGGAATTCCAATTTCCACCTTATATAGGTCGTACATAACAAAAATAAAAAATATATAAATGCAATGTTAATAGAGAAAAGTTAAAGAGTTGTGCGGCCCGAGTTGAGTTTGTAAAATCACACATGCCTAGTTTGTAAACTGTTTATGAGAGAATTGCCAACTCACACGCACATTGGAGCTAAGAGACAAATGATGTAGCACTATCAACTTAAAGCCAACATTGTATTCGCTACTAATGAAGCCAATAAATAAGGGTTTTGTTAACATCTGCCCTAAGGGCACGCGTTAACTAACAGTAATTAGAGTATTTTTTTCTTGAAAATCGTATTTTTATTTTGAAAATCCCTCGAGGTTCAATCAATATTTTTTCTTCCAATATTACCCTTCATAATTACTCTCCTTTTTAAACTCTTCCCTTTGAACCCGTTTCATCTCATAAGCCACGTAATCCCCCTCTAAAAATCGGTGGGTCCTGTTAAACACTTTCTTCTATAAAACCACTAATTGAAAGAAAAATAAAATCGTATTTTTTATTTCAGAAATTCCAAAGCTTCTAAAAATTATTTCTTCCAATAATACCCCTCCTTTTTTTTACTCGATTTACTATTACGAACTAATTTTTAAGAGACATCCCGTAAAATATTCGAGATTTCCATACCTCAGATCGGTAGACGGTAGAAATGGCCTCAAGTTTTGTAAAACGATAAAACTGGGATGCAATTCAAATCACAAGGAGATAAAGGGCCATACGATTGTCTTGCGAGATGAAAATCCATCTTGCGGGATGAAAATCTCGTAGGTTCTACGAGACGTTTGGCATTTTCCAATTTTAAACTGACTGGTCCCATTAAAATATGTTTCTCGAGTGAAAATCTCGTAAGTTCTATGGGACGTTTGGCATTTCTCATATTAAATATAATAATTTTTACAAAAAAAATATATATAATAATTTTACGATTTATAAATAACTAAGCCTTCTTCATATTAAATATACCGTATTTTAATCCAACAGTGTGGTAATAGATATATATATATTATATTGTATATTATTATTGGTAGCCCACAAAAACAGTTAGAAACTTAGAATTAATCAATTACTTTAGTTATTGTTAGGTTTTTATTTTTTAAGTTTGAACGAACTTTAATTTTTGATAATGTAATGACACAATTAATGTTATATTTTTGTTTAAGTTTAAATGAATAATTGATTAATACCATATTTTAATTTTTTTAATCTAAGTGAACATTAGTTTTGAATGTTTTGTCCGCTAAAAAATTGAAAACTCCCAAAAAAATTCAAAATTTAGAAAAAATTGAAAACCCAAAAAATCGATAGTGTGGTTTTGGTTCTAAAAAAATAAAACCATCATGGTTTGGTAAAATTTTGGTCTTCCTAAACTAATTAATGGTTTGGCTATGGGTTTGACAAAAAAAGTCAACCAGATCAAACTGTGTGCAGCCTTAGATATCACTATATCATCAACAACATCATCATCATTATCATCATCATCATCTATCACCAGTTCATTCCCATGATCATCACTGGATCTAGATCGTGATCATCATCACCACCATCTATCATCATCTTCGTTATCATCAACTGAGACCTACCCACGTGATCGGTGGAAAACTTCAACCGTCAACACGTCAGCTATAAAGTTGTTAGGGGACGGTACCAATGACCTGTGTTCATGCCCTCTTACGTACAAATCCACATATTGAAAAAAAAAACACGTCAGCCGTTTTACTTACACGTGATCTAGACCTATTAACATGTTATGATTAAGGTCCCTATATGGATTGGCGGATTGACAGATCAAGATTGGTCAACCATAATTAATCCTGACTCGTTCATTAAATGAGTCAATTTTTCGAACCCTAACTCTAATAAAGTTGACTCTGGCGGACTATATCTAAAATGTTTAAAAGAAACTAACTCGTCATTAATTAACATTTTAAGGTAAGGTTAGGCTGGCATGTCAAAATTGGTGGGTAAGGTCAAGCTTTGCCAAGTCTAACGTCATCCATTTGAGTTTATTAGATATTAAGATCGTTTAGTTCCCACAAATCACATGTGGAAGGAAGGTCTGAACAATGGTGGATCCATCCATCACTAGATCATGGTCTTAATCAATATGATCATCATCATCAATCACGAATCGTGATCACAATTATATTATGATGATGGGTCATCATCACAACCATTATTACCATTATCACCACCAACCATCGTCATCGTTGTCATCACAGCCATCCATCATCATCATTATCTTAATCTTAGATCTATCTAATAATTTATCATCGTGATACACCACGAAATATTAGTCAATGACATCACGAAACCTAATGGCCATCACCCCTATCACCATTCACCACCATTATCATCATCATCACTATCCATCGTTGATCATTTATCACCATCACCATCACCATCGCCATCACTAGCATTTTTCATCCATTTATAATCATCATCACCATGCATCATTAGATAATGGTAATGAATCATGATCATCATCCATCACTATAAACCACAATCAGCCTCACAACAATTAATCATTTTTGTATTTACGCATCATCCATTTGATTTTATAAAATCTACTGTTATTTAATTAGGCAGTTTAGAGTGGGACACTACATAAGGGTTGAGGTTTCTAAAGAAAAGAAAGACGAAAGCCATAGGGGTATTATTGAAAGAAAAAAATTGTTAGAAACTTTGGGGATTTTCAAAATAAAAATTTCCGTCAGTGGAGGAAAGTAATTAATGGGACCCATCGGTTTTTAGATGGGATTATGTGGCATATAAGATGAAACGGATGACGTATCTGAAAGGCACTAATTTTGAAGGGTACGATTGGAAGAAAAATATTGTTAAACTGTTGGGGGGATTTCCAAAATAAAAAAAATACAGTTTCCAACGTAAAAATACTGTATTCCTGTTAGTTAACGTGTGGGGCACATGCTAACAAAACCCAATAAATAAAGCAGCACTGAGTTGGGGCAACTAGAAATTAGTCAGAGCACTCATGGAAACAACCACAAGAGAAATGTTGGTATGGACGGCCCTATGCGTAGCTGCAGCTGCATCGCTTCTTCTCCTCCTCCTACGACGAAACTCCACCACCTCAGGCCGCCGGTTACCACCAGGGCCTCGGGGTTGGCCGGTGGTGGGAAACATCTTTGATCTAGGCACCTCACCACATGCAAGTTTAGCCTGTCTCAAAGATAAATATGGGCCGCTCATCTGGATACGCTTGGGTTCAGTCAACACTCTCGTAGTATCTTCTGCGGAGGCCGCCATGGACTTGTTCAAAAACCACGATCATTCTTTCTGCAACCGCCACTTGAACGAAACCATGAAATCAGATGACGGCTTAAGCGCTACCGTTGCACTTTCCCAATACAACCCGTACTGGAGGATGTTGAGGCGACTTTATACAACCGAACTCATCTCCAGGAAGCGTATCCAAGACACCGCACCTTTACGTAGGAGGTGTGTGGACAAGATGATAAAGTGGATATCAGATGAAGCAGACGGTACTAGTAGTATTGAGGTCGTTCCCTTTGTTTTGGCTACCCTCTTTAACTTGATCGGCAATCTCGTACTCTCTAGAGACCTAATTGTCGATCCCAAGTCCATCAAAGGGAACAATTTCTTCGTCTTGAATTCTGAACTAACAGAGCTTATACTAATGCCTAATGTAGCTAACTTCCTCCCTTCCCTAAGTTGGCTTGATCCACAAGGGGTAAAAAAGAAGGTGAAAGAGAAACTCGACCTCATACTAGAAATTGTCGGTAGCTTCGTAGAGGAACGTCGCCGCACAGACATACAACATGATCAACACAAGGAGGAAAAGGAGAAGGATTTCTTAGATGTGTTGCTTGAATTTGAAGTTAATGGAAAGGATGAATCAGCGAAAATCTCAGACAGAAATCTCAATATGTTGATACTAGTAAGCTACACTGATCTATAATTTGACAGATTTGTTTTTCTTATATATGTACATGTATTTAAGTATATTTGTATGTTGTGGATGCATATATTCAGGAATTACTTACGGCGGGTACAGAAAACACCGTCGTTACTGTAGAGTGGGCGATGACGGAGCTCCTCCGCAAACCAGAGGCAATGAAGAAGGTCAGAGCTGAGATTTTCGAAGTTGTGGGTGATGAAAGGAAAATTGAGGAGAGTGACATCCAAGATTTACCCTATCTATGCGCGGTGATTAAAGAGACATTGAGGTTACATCCGGGTCCATTTCTAGTTCCTCGCAGTGTGGTAAAAGATACAGAGTTCATGGGGTATTGGATACCCAAGGACACTCAAGTGTTCGTTAATGCTTGGGCACTTGGAAGGGACCCAAGTACTTGGGATGATCCCTCATCTTTCGAACCAGAGCGTTTCTTAGGCTCCAATATTGATTATCGAGGACAAAATTTTGAGTTTCTACCATTTGGGGCTGGGCGACGTATCTGCCCAGGGCTACCTCTGGCCCACAAAATGCTTCACTTCGTGCTAGGGTCACTGCTACAATCGTTTGAATGGGTTCTTGACAATGGCGACACGCCAGAGACTATAGACATGGGAGAAAAATTTGGTGCAGTAATACGAAAGACCATCCCCTTAAAAGCAATACCGAGAGTCCTTAACCCATGTGCAGAAGGCTTGTAAAAGAAATCAGATTTCTGAATGTTGTACCGGTGAATAAAACAATTTGTAATGCATCTTAATTAAGTTTTTCGATATGATTAAATAGTTCATTGTATTGACGAGAAGGAATACATACTACAATGTAATAATGATTTTTTTTTCCCAGCGAAACATCAATCCTTCAAAATATAGACTGGATTTTGAGTTATTGATGAATCCGAACTAAACAAGAAAGTTTTTGCAATCAGAAGTTCAGAACTGGATTTTTCCACATTCGTTCCTTCCCTAAAAATTGCTGGAGTTTCTCTTCTCCAAAGACTGCTTTTTTCTTGTTTTGAAGCCTTTTCTATATTCCAATAATATGATCAATAATTTTTTCCACAACTCCTTTTACAAGTTCAGAATGATGAAACATGTAGTTACGAAGATTCTTGCTCTTTCTTGCATACAACTCACCTGTTAGGCATTTGGAAGGTACTACAAGGATGGCCCTTCGCGGCCAACATTTAGTGATGGCTTTTATAAGCAGTGCGTTGCTAATACAATTCATACAAGAAAATGCTCAAAATCAAGAAGCTAGGGTTCACAGATGAGGAGGAATATTGGTTCTTCGATGGAGCTAAACAATGTATGCGGTTGTCCTGGAATCATTTCGCAATTTGTATGGCAGTAAACACGTATAAAAGAACTTCCCATGTATCATTTACAAATATTCATCAAGAAATTTTATACATATAAAAGAACTTCCCATGCATCATTTACAAATATTCATATCAAGAAAATACCAATTAAAATTTTAGTTGGTATATTCCAAAATTACCAACCAGAATATCAGAGTAATAATTAGAATTTTATACGAGAATATAAGATTAATATCATTTCCAAGTCGGGTTAAATACCACTAGTACGATTCTACGAACAAAACCCATTACACTTGAGATCGATAAATTTGGAGCGAAAGACAAACAAAAGAAGAAAGATTTCATTACTAAAGCAGTACGGAATTGCAAACTAAAAAACAGAAACAAACAGTTTTTTTATCGTCTTGTTCTTTTCAGAAGTTCTCATCACTTTATCAACCAAGAGCTGATCATGGAATTAAAAGGACAATGAAAAGAATATATGGCTGACTGTACTTTGAAAGATTATGATATTTTAGATCCACTAATTTCACAACTATGAGAGTATCAAAAACCTGAAAATTTCTGAAATAATGAATCAATGTAAGTTTTGTGAGCCGAAACCCATACCTACAACTTAATATGTGTCTTGGTCTAGGCAAAAATGGGACTTGGGTAGGTCAGGCACGTGTCTGCTGTCGACGTCTAACTGACTGATCATTAACAAGAATACAGTATGTTCTATAATAATCTCTGTTTACTCCAAACTCTTGACTGCAAACTCGATTAAAGACATCTGCTTAGGTTGATGAGAGGATACACACCAAAAGTTTGAAAGGGAGCACTCTTTGCAGCTCAAGTAAGGGAGCACACCTTGTCTGGAAAAAAGAGTCAGATACCAATAATTAATCAGAATTGTTTATGGGTCGAAAAATAATTATGGTTCATTTCTCACCTAAATGTTACCAGACAATTGAATTATGAGATAACAAAAACTGTCGCCTATGGTTGTATAGGCAGAAATAGTTGATTATTATTCTTTGTTAACAAACAAACTTAGAACCCATAATCAATTTTGGCAGTGATAAAAAAGTACCATCCCAAAATTGATTATCTTATTGGGTTCAAAACGAGGCTAAAAAACCAATTAAAAACAAAACATGAAATTTACAAGAAGTTAGAGACTAAAGCAAGAGATGCCATGTGTAAGAACAATAGGGAGATGGAATATCATGTGTAAAAGACAAATCGGGAGCAGATTCACCTTGTCTATAGCTGCTGCAGCAAAAACGATCATCATCAATATATGTAGCTTGAATGCCCATCATCCATGACCCCACTGATATATCATCATGAGCATAAGTCTGCAAAGATGCACTGCATATAGGAAAAATCATGTCAACAAAAAAAACATTGCTTACAATTTATGAACAGTCCAAATGTTTCATTTTGGTTACAGTGGTGACTGGAATGAAACACTCAGGGCCTGTGTGGTTCGCGATCCAAAAACTTGTTTTCAAAAACTAATTTACACCTAAACTAACCTACATCTTGTATCACTTTCAAAACTGTTTTTTGACTACTATAAAATCCTATATGATTTCATTGAAAACACCAAAAACAACATTTTTTTTGTTTTATAAAATTAGTTTTTGAAAACAAGTTTTTGGATCGTAAACCACACATGCCCTCACTTTTTCTCTGTTTTATTTGTACGTAATGGGAATCTCATGTACTTTCTATGAATTTTTCAGTCAAAATATATCTCATTATATATACTGACAATAACATTTTATGGAAAAAATAATGAATTTAAACCTGATTACAACACTAAGGATCATGATAGGTTTGGTTCTTGCTCATAATATGCAAAGGTAAAGAAATGGCACCGACTATTTGATAGTAACCTTGTCATCAGTTTCACGACTTCAACAAATTTTAATATTTAAACCAAGCCTGGAAGGAGAGCAAAGCCCACCTATGGACTTCATAACTAACCTGTTTATATTGATATATTGAGCCAAATTTTTTGTAAGTACAAATAGTGAACCAGATGCATGCCGAAAGTACCTGAAAGGAAAGATTGAGACAATCCATTAGAAATGTTCAGCAAGTCTCAACTACT
>MVGT01000250.1:58231-73500 GCA_002174775.1 Macleaya cordata
GCGACATAACTCACCCTCAAGTGATCTTCAAAATAAAGGGGTCTTCCTTGCATGGTTTGACAAATTCAGTCTATTTTGATGTGATATGGGTTTTGTCGTTGTCATTCAAGCCAGTCCGTAATTGTGAACAAAGGTGAATCAGGTGCTACTATTCTGATGGTGTACCTTGATATTAAGGACTTAAGTGATGATTCACAGCAAATAAAAAATCTGAAAAAGTATATTCAAGGCAGCATTTTAAAACCGAAGATTTGAGCCAGTTAAGGTACTTAAAAATTGAGGTTGCACCATTGCTTGCTCCACGAGGCCTCATACTTGTCTCAGCAGAAGTATGTCCCAGACTTACTCTTGGAGATGGAGCTTACAACTGAAGAAAACTGAAGGCAACTGAAACTTCTATCTATTCTAACTTGAAGATTATATGTAACTAGGTTCTTTGTTTGAACATCAAGGTAATAAACAAAACTCATTGCGAGGCTAATTTATCTTATAGTTACAAGGTATGATATTATGTTTGTAGTTGGAGTGGTTAGTCAATTAGTCAAGAATTGAAACAGGTCCATCAAATGTATGTCGTATCTTAATATACCTAAAGAATTCTCCAAGCAATCAGATTTTTTACAAGCTAGGTAACAATCTTGTTATTGTCAACTTTCTAATGCAATTTGAGCATCTCTGCTTCCAACAGAAGGACGATATTAAGTTAGCGCAGAGCTAGATCTAGCTACAAACTTGAACAATTGGCTACAGCTCATAATGATTGTANTATTATCAGATTCAAGTATTCAACAACATAATGTGTTATGAACTTTTGCAACTATAAAAAGGTTCACAACTTTTATCGCACTGCCAAATAATAAGAAAATATCAAAAAGGTACCCTGTCAATCGATATGCAATTAAAGCTTCAAACAAGACTTAAAATCTTGTTTGTCTGGATGTTTCAGTCTGCTGAAGAGAGCTTTCACTGACACAAAATGAAGAAGTTCCCAAGCAAGCCCACGCTAAAATATATTTTCTGCTTACATAATCTCAAAGCACAAGATCTCTCTTATTAAGTAACTCCCGGACTCATTATACTAAAGAAGTACAAAAATCATTGAAACAACTCTATATACCAAAACAATCCTACGATATTGGATTTTAAACATAAATATAGTTAAACCATGGATTTTCAGAGTAATATATTCTATCTTTCTGATATATACCTATTGATTGAAATATACTAATTTTTAAAATTCATTCATCATGGATCTCTCATCTCTCAAACTAAACTCTTCATGTTTTTCTCATCCTTTCCTCAAAAGTTTGTTTGCTAACAATTTTCTTTGCTTTTGTCAATTTGTTTTGGTTCCAATAAGAACGAATAAGAACTGAGGTAAAACTATACAAACAGAATCTAAATATTTGACACACCTTTTTGGTCTCACAAAATTTTGAAACATTTCAGCAGAAACATCTCGAAAGGGAACCAACTTGGAATTAAAGCTTCAAGTGAAACTTTAAGAAAGAACGGAAAATTGGACCCATACACTCACAGGATACATATAAAATGACAGCATGTAAAAGACACTGAATACATGAAGAAATGCATCAATACTTACGACTTCTCATCCCCGAATTTCCACCACTCAGGTTCATACCATGACTTTCCCCTGAAATCATTTTAAGGATCAAAATGCAAAAAGTCAATCATCTCCATATTCAAATATGTTAGCATATTCAAAAGCTCAAATCTGCAAACAAATACCAAGAACTTGCACTTTTAGTCATATGCATTATTGATGTTTTGAAGAACAGCTAAAGTTGGTTCTACAGAATATCAGTGAATAATTACAAAATTGGTGCAAGGGAGTGCCTTTTTCGTAGTGAACATAAAGCATGATGTATGAATTAGGTCACTAGCATTTGACTTTAGATCATGATTACATGAAAAAGAAACCAAGCAAACATAAACACAAATTTGAGAAATCCTACAGAATCACAAGTTAGACTATTTATTTTTATTTTTATTTCAAATATAGGCTTGCAAAGAATTTAGTGATCGGCCAATAGGTACTCTTAATAGTTTAATCTCAAAGATGAACATGGGTATGGTTTCACAATCGTCATTCTACATTTAATTGGATTAGAATTTAGATGGCAAGGATCAAAGTTATGCATTGGATTTTTGGCACTAAGGCACAGATGGCTCGAAACCCTTGTGCAAGGTTCTATTCATACCTACCAGCTTAACTAGAATGTGTCGAAGTCACAATGCATTCGAACTGCGAACACAGATGTAAGACAACATAAGCAAAAAAAAAATACTACGATTGCGAAGAGTCCTCTATCGAAGCACAAATAAACCTAATCGACCCAATCCAGGGATCCTAAAACCGAAACTTTAGCAAAAGTAAGAAAGCAAGACAAAAGATAATAAACCAGGAGTAATTCTTAATGATCAAAAGATGCAGAAATAACAAGGAGTTAGGCTTTTATAGCCTGCTCCTATAACAAAGACTAAATACCCTTGTACATTCAAAAAAGTACTCTACTCCCGACACGTACTCCGAAAAACCCTGTGTATCTTGCCATCAAAACTGGCAAAATTCATTTTTAATTTAAAAGGAGTATGATTCTGCACCTATATCTGTGCAAGGCGTGGGGCCCTGTTTTGTTTCTCAAGAAAATATGGCTGAAACGCACCATCATCAAGAGGAATAGGGTGTTGTCGATCATAACCATATGGCCCTCTACTGATCTGCTACGCTGCTGGATACGCGAGAAAGTGATCAAGAATAAATCACTATCTCATGGAGGTGGCGCACCCCCTCCATTGCCTCTCCAGTAAGCCTGGCCAGGTCGATTTGGTACAGGTTAAGGATGTGGCTGGTGGAAATCTTGGTTTCCATAAAGTCCTGTATTGCCTTCAAAATTATTTTTGTACCCTCGTAGCTCTGTATTTTATTTTATTCAGAAAACCTCCGCCAAGAAATAGCGGGATTCGGATCAGCCCAAATAATGTCTGCACTGTTAATCTGGTATTCTTCCTGCACCATCTACATATCTTTCTGGAGTTCTAGGATAAAGATGTTGTACAATACCCGTTCCTAACATCGGGTATGCACCCCATAGTCTCCAATCACCGCCAGCCATACCCTGTATATAGTCCCTACCAACAAACTAATATGAGTACAATCCGCTCCTTGTTTGTGCTCGCTCCATCAAGGGTTAGATCCCTTTCGAGCATCCGGAACATGATTTTGAACCCTAAAATCTCCAACTACTGGAACCCTAGAGGGTCCATTTTGATCCGTTAGGTCCACTCGGGTTTCTGACCTAACCTGCGTTACAGGAGGTTGCATGGTGGGTAGACCACCCATCGCCTCTCTCCCCTCTTGATCCCTAGTTCCTAATAAGCTTGGAATTCCTCATACCTTCAGATCTGTGATTAAGCGTTGGATTGAGGCTAGAGACTTTTGGATCTCCTCCAGTATCTCCACTTCCATTCCCTTGTTTAGATCACTGATCCGTTAGTCCTCCGCATTAATAGTAATCCACATCTCTCCTGTAGTTCCTGTTCTCGTAACAATCTCGATTCCTTGGTTTTAGACATCTTCTCCCACAATTGAAGGTGCTCTGATAACATCTGATGTAAGACAGTGGAAGCAAAAGTACTACAATCGCAGAGAATCCTCTCCAGAAGCGCATATAAACCTAATCGACCCAATCAAAAAATCCTAAAACCCTAACTTTAGCAAAAGTAAGAAAGCAAGAAAAAGATGTTAAAACCAGGACTAATTCTTAATGATCAAAAGATGCAAAAATAAAAAGAGTTAGGCTTTTATAGCCTGTGCCTAGAACAAAGACTAAATACCCTTTTGATGGGTTGACACCCACTTATTCCCATTTTCCTAACTTCTAAAACACTAAATAGAAATTACTAAAATGCTGAAAACAATAAATAAAACTAATTAAAATTAGAAACTATTATTAATAACCCTGGCTGCCCTAAACGACTAAAGATGTAGGATCATCTCCTATAACAAACACTTTACTTAGATGTTTGAAGCAAACTTAAACCAGAGTACTCTATTGGATCAACAATATTGGGTATGCACAAAAGATTGTATTTATTTAGTAAGGATATTATAATGATTTTGCTGGAAAGAGTGGTTAAAACATTGATGGTTCAGAAAGGCTGTTTTATATATGAGTGGAGACATAAAGCTCCAAACAACTAGAAACCAATATTAGTAACAGAATGCAAGGTAAAGCACCTATATAAGACATATGACAGAGAAAGCAAGAGATTAAGTAAACATAAAGTTGAAATAAAAAGAGAAAAATTAATACACTTCTGTTATTACGTCTCCAGACTTCATGCACCCGATATAAGCGCCGTTCTGACCACGACGGCTTTCAAGAAGTCCAATTAACCCATCTGATAAGCCAAACATTAGTGAAGAAAAAGTGTCAGAAAGATCTAATAAATGAAAAAAAAAAAAAAATAATTGCAAGTGCCAAGATAAAAAAGTTTCTAAACATGAGTTCTTTATAACAGAAAAACTGAAGTTTACCAAGGTCCAGGTTGATGTCATCATCAACTTTAACATAGAATTCTGCATCCCACATTTCAACTGCTGCACTGAAGAAGAATTTTGCTTTCTTGGGCATCTCTTCTTGAGCCTCCTCATGACCATCCTTGTAATAACATGAAAAACCATCTCAAATTCTGGAATAACTTTACTAATTTACTCAAGTTCAGATGATGTCATATTCCACAGAAGTGGATTGTATTTTGCACCCAAAACTACATACTGAAACAATTTTGTTGACAGATAACCATATCATGAAATCCTAAAGACCTATGAAAAGAAACGGTCTCCATCTATTCATGGAAATTTATATTATGGTGATTGGTCAACAGGTAACTTCCACAATGGATAATGTCTTGAAAGCTTCACCAGAAGCTCAAACTATTGCACAATAAATCCCAATTGTAACTAATTGCAAGCAGAAACTAACCCAATACTGAAATGAGAACAAGTTTGCCTGATATATTAAATTGTAACATTTATTTACTCTCCATGTAAAAATAGGAAACACATGTATGCCATCTGACACATTTATGAGGTCTGTAACACAGCATCTTCAAGAAGCCCAAAACATCGATACATTCATACATGTATACTACGATACTATGGTGTAGATATGTTTTAACATTAAGGCATAAGGAAAAAATACATGAAAAGCAAAAGAAAGCATTGTCACACAACATTGAGCAATAGAATAAACTTTTAAACATAAGTGGGCTTGTAAGCTGATATACATAAGTTGGTTTGAACGTCAGGAGGGAAAAGTAAATTTCACTACCAAGGTTATGTGGAAAGCCCCAATACCTTTCAGGGTGATATTCTTCTTTTGGGAGGCTTGCCTTCAGAAGATCAGTACATACAACCTGTTCCAAAGGAGAGGAACGATTTTGGTAAATGGGAGTCCAATGTGCAAAGACTCCTTGGAGTCGGCCACCCAGATGCCTTTTTACTGTGACTTTGCAGCTAAAGTGTTGGAACACTTTTTCGCAATGTTCAATAAAACTTGGGTATTCCCAGGATCGGTTCAGGGAGTATACTCATCTTGGTATTGTCCTCTTTCCTCCCCAAAAGAAATTATTCTATGGAGGGTGCTTCTGGTACTTGGGAGATATGGAAGGAAAGAAACCCGGGAGTTTTTTATGATCTCGAAAGGAATCTAGAGGTGGTTATTCTGCTAATTAACACTGACCTATATCTTTGGGCATCAACGGATAGATTGTTTTGGGGATATCAGTTTTGTGACTTTTTTTTTTTCTTTGGGATCCTGATGTAATTAGGGGAGCAGCTTTTCTACTTGATGGTCTGGGGCTTTCACTTCTTGGATGATCTGATATTTAAAGACCCATCCTATATATTCTTTCTTTTGTTTTTTTTCTTTGTATTCTTTATCTTATGCCCAATCAATAAATTCTCACTTGTCAAAAAAAAAAGGAAAGTCTACCAAACAGACATTATTATGTTAAAAAAGAAAGTCAAAAAACCATGACTCTACCATTACAGCAAAAGATGACTGACAAAAGAAACCAATGAGTACATCATGAGCTATTGTTGAAGCTATAAATAGCTCAAAGTTGTCACTAAATTAGGAAAAGAATAAGCAAAACAAATTTAAATGTGTACTGTAACTAAAACCAATAACTCACAAGAATCAAGAAGTCCTTCATCATACGATTCTCTTCATCAATATTACGATCAAGGCTATCACCTCGATTAGCACTGCCAGTTTCCAAGCATTCAAAGAATGAAAGATTAGCCAATTTATCACTACTATAATGCACAAAATGGAAGCAAAGCAAAACGTATGACATGATACAACAGAAGGGGAACATAGTTTTAAGTGTTCGCAAAAACCTCCGACCAATTACAAAACGTATGACCACTCCTCTTTCTTCAAGCTTTTTTAATGCATCACCTGCAAGCCATGAGAACAATTGATTGTAAATCAGTAAATGCAAGACATTGATTCTTGAAATCAGTCATACTAATATATAAGGGGATCTTTTATTTGTTGTCATTCTAGTACCAAGAATATGTTTTGTTTAATTTGACACATAGCCTTTTTTAACCATGTTAATCGGCCTAACTTTCCATCTGAGCCTAAAAATCATTAGGTGTTGGTCTCTCCTCTTGCACTATGACCATAGCCTAAAAATCAACCTTATTTATAATCAAAATAGCTGGATGCACTTGTTCGAAGAATGGAGAGGTTGCGCGGTAATCCTCATCGGTATCCAACGCCGGTAGTCTTGTTTCTTTCATCCTTCCTCTTTGATTTTCGATGATGGAAAGGGGTGGGGTGTTGGGTGTAATTGTTCTTCTTCCAGTTATAACAAGAAGTTCCTGGAAACAAGAGTTGAAAGGAAAATTTTCAATGTTACTCGCATCTTAGAAGATGGATCAGAAAATATTCATACCAAAGAATATTTTTTAGAGGTAAATATGAGATGGAACTTTTATTGGATGGGTTCAGTTGGCTGAACAAGACTCTGCAGATTGCAGTGAAGGAAACCCTGACTAAGGAGGAATTCTAGAAGGATCTTGACGGTATCTTTTGTTTCTTGTGGAGTTAAAGGAGAACAATTAAGGAGATTTGTCAGAGCAACCAGATTTTCCAAGGTAGAAATGGTATATGTGAATGGCTTTGCTTTCCAGTCTCTGAGTAAGATGGAGACCTCCTGAAACTTATCGAAGCTTTTAATCAAATCGAACAATCTGACCCCTTTTAAGTGCAGTTGACAGAGCAGTCTATCTGACTTGAAATTAAACTAACAACTGATATTCTCCAATCCAAGGACCTCACCTAACACCAAACTAGGTTGCAGGACCTAACTTTGCCGTGGTTGACTCTCTTAAGCAAGGGCTAGACAAATTTCTATTTCGTTAGTTGCTTTTATTCTTGTTAAGTAGTAGGTTTAGTTTAGTTTTTTTACGTTATTCCTCTGTAAAAGACAAACTCTTTATTTCCTGTAATCAAATTTCAGAAGATTGAATAAAAGTTTCTAGCCCTAGTTTTCTGTCAGTTTTCGTTTCTGCTTCCTACATCATGATCCCCCTATGCGACATAACTCACCCTCAAGTGATCTTCAAAATAAAGGGGTCTTCCTTGCATGGTTTGACAAATTCAGTCTATTTTGATGTGATATGGGTTTTGTCGTTGTCATTCAAGCCAGTCCGTAATTGTGAACAAAGGTGAATCAGGTGCTACTATTCTGATGGTGTACCTTGATATTAAGGACTTAAGTGATGATTCACAGCAAATAAAAAATCTGAAAAAGTATATTCAAGGCAGCATTTTAAAACCGAAGATTTGAGCCAGTTAAGGTACTTAAAAATTGAGGTTGCACCATTGCTCGCTCCACGAGGCCTCATACTTGTCTCAGCAGAAGTATGTCCCAGACTTACTCTTGGAGATGGAGCTTACAACCGAAGAAAACTGAAGGCAACTGAAACTTCTATCTATTCTAACTTGAAGATTATATGTAACTAGGTTCTTTGTTTGAACATCAAGGTAATAAACAAAACTCATTGCGAGGCTAATTTATCTTATAGTTACAAGGTATGATATTATGTTTGTAGTTGGAGTGGTTAGTCAATTAGTCAAGAATTGAAACAGGTCCATCAAATGTATTCATATCTTAATATACCTAAAGAATTCTCCAAGCAATCAGATTTTTTACAAGCTAGGTAACAATCTTGTTATTGTCAACTTTCTAATGCAATTTGGGCATCTCTGCTTCCAACAGAAGGACGATATTAAGTTAGCGCAGAGCTAGATCTAGCTACAAACTTGAACAATTGGCTACAGCTCATAATGATTGTAAGCCAACATGGTTTATGTCTATAATGTATGATTTTCGTTTTGATATCGAAAATTGGCCTATGGTATAGATTGTGACTATAACTCCGTCATCTACATTTCAAGTAATCTAGTATTTCATTAGAGCATAAACAACATCAAAGTTGATAGCCACTTTATTTACGATACAATAATTAGTAAAAACATTGTGACACCTTTTGTTCGATCTAAAGAACATATAATTGCTTCACCAAAACTCTTGGTAGCAGGTAGAGTTAACATAAGCAAATGTTAGTTGAATAGGTTGAGTCATCCTTAATTTATGCCATCTTGAAGTGTACGTGAAGTGAGTCCTTTTATGTAGGGAAGTTTGTTTGCTGCAATTCTATTTACAGAGTTTAAAATAAATAAATTTATAAGCCGATTTTAGTTGCGCAAATTGTGATGTCTTATTGTTGAAGCTCCAGGGTTCCTCAGTAAACGCAAAATTCTTGCTTCTCTTTATGATTTTAATTGTTCATGTTTGCATGTAACAGAATGATTTCGAGATTGATTAAGTGAAAAAATATCTCGCCATTTTTTAAATTCAATTTACTGTGTAGAACTGAAATTTAAATTTTTATAGAAAGGGTAAATATCAAGATTTCAAACTGACCTTTCGGCATCCAAGACCCTCTAAACACATTCCGCTTCAAGCGACTTCCGAAACCAGTATAAACTCCAATAACAGCAAGGAGCTGCTTTTGGCCAGAGGCATTTTTTTGCTGCAAGTGGCTCTTGAGATACCCTTGACTCTTTGCCAATGTCAATTCCATCTCAGCTTCCACGATCCTCCTCGACAAATCTCTGCGAAAACAAACCAGATGGTCGTATAAAAGATATTAAGTCGTCCAAAATGAAATTAACAACTTTCTGGTGAGAAAAAAAAAAAACAGAATTATCCAATAAATCTACTTTTCCTCAAGAAAACTTACTTGCATCCAAGAATCATCAACTTATCTTCAACTGCAAGTACTTTGGGCGGCTACAATAAAGTAATTAGAAATTTTCCTAAAGTAAATCGTGATCATACACCAAAAAAAAAAAAATTAGAGGACAAGCAATTGGAAATTGAAAAGAAAAAACCCTAACCTTGTCGGAATTCTTCTTAAGAAGATTGTTTAGTAGCATTCGGTTTTCGGCATCTTGCCATAATCTGATCATTTCATTGAAAATGAAAAATAATCATACACTAAAAAAAATAAACAAACATTAGGAAGGATTTCCAAGATAACAGAGAGAGACGATCCGGGCGATGATGGATCAAATTCGAGAGAAGAGAAGGAAACGTACCGGCCAGCAACGTAGAGCCAAGCAAGGCAAGAGAAGAAGGCCATGACGACTGATGTTTTGCTGGTCTTCAAAGATTTCGATTTCGATCGCCGTTCGTTCTTCATATTCATGGTAGTTGCTGAGCTCTCTCGAAATTGAGAGCTGCTCTCCATCCAACAATTTCACACAACGGAATTCGAACTCGATTTCAGACTTTAGAGAGAGTGTGTTTGTGTGAACTTAAAACTGAAAAGAGCAGTTCCCCAAAATGAAACCGAAAAGTGGGCAATTCCTTCTTGGGAATGCGCGATGCCATGTGTCACTGGCAGAACCGTCGACCAACAATATATGCGGTAGGGTAGCGGAGATTCTCAATACCATCTACCTATGCGGCACTATATACTCCCTTTTAGTCCATAGTCATCTTCACTAACCATCTCGATTCTACTCAAGTTCTTCCGGTTATCTTGCAGCAACGGAACACCCAACTAGAGCAACGCTCTTATGTCGGCTTACGAGTCACTTCATCGTGTCCTACGATACTCGTCTAACAGGTAGGATTCACTATCTCCACAGTATCGGGTGTTGGAAAATTATTGGGTTCGGTTTCTTGAAAATTGGATTACCATAAAATAGAAGTAAAAATAAAAAGAAACTTATATGAAAATATGATCGAGGCTTATGTTAGACACAATGTCCTTTAGACAAATTCGTCCCCGCAATGGTGCCGACGGTTCTATAGAAGTCTGTCTCCCAGGATACAACGATCGCATCGTACAGAAGTAGTACTCCAATCTGTACGCCCTAGCAAACTGAGAATTACTGTGCTCTCATACACTACTCAAAAACATGACTTACAAAACCTTGTGTAAAAACTTGATGAAAACTTTATTCCCAACTACAAGAGGAAAATGGTTTATACAGAGTCTATGGTGACTCTCCATAAACCAAAGAAATCTTTTCATAGAGACACATGTCTCTTGGCCCTTAAAAGGTACCGCCAAGAGACACAACTCAAGAAATAAATTAAAACAATTTTTTTTACTTAAAAAAGAATTATTAAATAAATTAAATTATTAAATAATTCTAACAATCTCTCACATGAGTGAAAAAGACAGACTAAAATAGACTGACATATGAGAGCACAACAGGAAATGACATACATCGGTAAAGGTAGCTTTTGGCCTTTAACCTTTAATGATAACCTATCGGATTTACTTGGCTAATCAGTGAACGTATCGCCTTGAACTGTCAACCATTGATGTAAACCAAGACAATAGATTACACACACAATATTTCCTTATAATCGTCAAAGTTCTACGGTTGTGTTCATTTTGGCGCTAAACAATTTTCGGTATTCATGAAGCGCTTTAGAAAACTCAGCCTTTTTAAAGTTCTCAAAGAAGCGGCCCACTTCACACTTCATATAGGTGATTGCCTATTTTAAGAGTATCCTGCAGTACTCTACTTGGTATTTCCAAGATTTAGGAATCATTAAACGCAAATAGCTTATCCTTTTTCTACGCTACAGGCAGCACTGTGTCATCCCAGAAATGGGAAGAAACATATCTCTATTTATGCTCCTCAGTGCTACTGGTGGATCACTCTTAATTTTTGTTATCCCTTTGAACCTAGATCTTGGGATCTCTAGTCAACTAGGTTGGGTTTCCCTTAAGGTGATTCGTAGATTAAGGCTTTAATAAAGCCCATTCCCCTAGATAATCTATACACTTGTTCTCTAGGCATACCTATAAAAATTGGATATGCTAGGTTGTCCTTTGACTCGAGAACAAATGTTTAACGGTATATTATGTCTTCGACATATATGTCGTGACTCACCGTTATTAGATATAACACTCTGCATTTTTACAAGTGTAGATAGCACTACGTTTCAAATTTTCTTGTTCTCTGCAACAAATTTTTTTAACACCCCCACATTTCCACAATTAGTTGGACAATGTTCGACTCATAAGGTGTTTTCTATTATTTTTAATGTGTAGTCGTTAAGAATGCAATTTATTACAAAGTTTCTGACCCCCACAAGATGTTGGGTAAAACTTTTTCAACAATGAGTTTCCACTTTATTTTTGTAGTGCTTAAAACATGTCTCAAGAGACTATCGATTGCTTGAAATTTATGTAACGATTGCTCACTAGATGTTAGGTCGGCCGCCCTAATACCCAATATATACGTTACTGATTAGTCGACTAGTAAGCAATATACGTGCTTTCTCACTTCATAATCTTTTGACATATCTATTACGGATTACGGTCTATATAAGACTAACTCTATTTCCAAGTGATTCTTTAGAATTGATATCATTCACTTTGAGATCATCATCTATTCATGATTCTCTCTTGAAACACTTGGAATTTTGGGGCAACCATTATAATACCATTAACTCACCCCCACAATAATTATGCTGCCATAATTAATGTCATGTATAAGTCCCCCATATTGTCATGAAACTATAATCAAGAAAACCCTAATTTGCATATCACTATATTAAGAGTTAATGGACTACGATTAACGATTTAGACATCCATGACATACAACTATCGCAGCATACGAAGTACACACCAAAAAAAAAATATGAATTTTCAAATTCACTGGAAGATACCCCACGTACTCTTCCCTAAAATTGGATGTTTGTTGTCATGTGCATAGATATACATCTTAGAGTTGATTAGTGTGATGCAACCTTGATGTATGCCTGTTGACCAGAACTGTTACACTGCCTCGCAATTGTTTATGAAATTATAAAGAGATATCTGACATATCTCACCCTTTCGTCAATACTCAAGCAGCTTTATAAGTCTGAAAGTTTTAGGTGCATACTACATCACCTCCAAACGGACACAATTAATCGCAAAAAAGCATTTCATTTTCACTCAAAATGTTCGTCCATGTCATTGACACCCCAATTTTATAGGTTTTGTAAATAGTGGTTCTCCCGACCTTTTTCGCTTAAATTCCTCTAAGTTTTAAGAACGGTTCTTCTCCGAAGGTCTTCTAGAATTCCAAGGCTTCAGTGTAGATTTCTTCTTCAACAATGGTTTCGGAAGAAAAGAGAAAAGAAAAGAGAGAGAGAAGAAGAAAGAAAATGACTTTGGGTTTTTTTTGAAGGTTTTCGGGTTTTCTTCTTCTTAAAAATTAGGTGAGAAAAGATAGAGAAAGAGAGAGGGTATTGTGAGATCGAACTAGGAAGAGGAGAGGGGTATTTATAGGGTTCGATCCCCCCTTTCCTATTCCCACAAGTTTTCCAAAAACTAAAAATTCTCTTCCCTTTTTTTGAAATTATCCTTAAAAATAATTTAAGAAAGAAATAAAAGAGAAAATAAAGAAGGTTGTGTAGAATTCAAGTTTTACATAAGGGGACCAATTTTATTAGTTAGGGTGGTTTTAGGCATTTTATATGGCCAAGATCAAAAGTCAAATCAATCCAATAGTTGTTATTATCCACTGCAAAAATAAGAATTAAATCTAGGTTTTAGTGGTTAATTAAAAAATAGAGATACTTTAGGATTTGAGAATCTTTTTGAATAGTGAGGATTAACTAGAATTTTGATAAACACAATCGAATGGTTATAATTCATTCCTGTTTTCCAAGTTTAAAGATAAGCTTACTTTTTGAAAAAAGATAATGTAGTATTTATCTAAAAATAAAACTATTTATTATTTTCAAAACTTTCTAAAAGATAGAGTTTTATTTTAAAAGAATTTTTGAAAAACCAAAACACCCCAAATACGTGGCGCACTGCTGCCCACAGTTTTGTAAATTGTGTGGGTCCACTTAGACGCCTTACACTAATATATATTTATATTATATATTACTTCCCCTTTTCTCTTAAAACTCCAAAAATGAAAGATTTTTATGCATGCTTGGATTCCTAAGGCAAGGTTTCTATGTTTCCACCCTACAATCGACAAAATTTTGGGCTTATGCCCCACACTAAATTAAGGGTTTTTTGGGCCTCAGGGCTTAAAGCCCATCTCCAGGTCCAACCCAAACTTAGAAAATTCTTGGGTGTTACACTTGTGTTGAACACTTGAAAAGAAAAATCAAGTGTTGCATCTTAATAGTGAACGTGTGCAGACTTACACACGTGTCAGATATTTCGTATAACATATAAAAGAGTAAATACAAATATCTTTGTGTATGAATAAAGATAATCGTACAATGTGTTGCTCAGTGTACGTGCAAAATAATTTGCACATGTCACTTTTTTATATGTGCCTAATAATAAGCATTTGTGTTAATTTTGCTCCAGAAAATTTTATAAGCATGAAACATAGGCTTCAGGGGCTCAAACTTACATTTCCTGTACACTCTTTTGTAGAATAATGTTAGTTAGATTAAGCAATTCCCTAAAACAACCTTAGTTATGAAGTAAGGGTCGATCTCATGATCGGGCGGTTATCGGGTACTTAACACCTTCCCGACCCATACCTGGAGTTATTACCTAGGATTTTTTATCACAGACCTACAAATGGATCATCGTCATAATTTCTTAAAAACTTAAAATTAGGGTGATTTTTAAAACTTGGGTCATGATTCCCAATAATCAGGTGGCGACTCCTACATCTTCATATATATATATACATACCCCATGTGGTAGAATTTTTGCTCGCCTCCCTTTTTATCCTCTCCAAGCAGTGGAAAGTGGGTTGGGTAAAGATTTTCGTAGTCATTTGATTCAATTTTCAAGAAAGCTGTAACGCCCCAATTTGAAACTCAAATCTCTAAGAGATTGAATCGCATCTCGAGGCATTAGGTTAACTATACAAGGTGGCTAATTAGTACTAAACAAACCTAAACAAAGGTTTACAAACTAATCAAAGTTAAACTAATATAGCTATCCATATCATTAATCACCTCAAAATATGACTAGGGCGAACGAAAAATTCGTCAGAGTCTCCCCTGTAATTTCAGGGTTTGCAACCTGTCATAAACTTGTAAAAGAGATGATTTACTCACAATAATACATTCTAAATCATTTCATTCATCCACGATAGTCATATCATCTCATCAAGACTAGTCTGCCTTACTTCATCAAAATAATAATACCTAGTCATCCACTAGGCTGGATTCAAACCACAATTCTAAAATGATGCCTCACTGAATAATATACATAGATAACTTGAGTTAAGTGATATAATATGTATGTGTGTTTGTCGTATATACATATCTTAAGAAAATATATACAAAAAAAGTAAGATAACATGCACCTCAAAAAGGCTAAATACAACACCTCAAGTGTAAGAAAGCTATCGTTGACGTACTCCTTATATCAATCTCCTCAAAGGGTATAGATATAGTCCGGCCAATCTTCTCCTGTATCCTCGTTTCCCTCTGCAGTAATATCTCCTGGATCTGAGCAAAAAGCTCAGTAAGAAACTTATAATACTTACAAATAGTCACTAACATGAATTTAAGACAATGTAGGTTTTAAAAGAAAATCGAGAAATTATAGTACAGTAATGTAAAAGTAGTTGGTACTTGTTCTACAACATAAACCGATAACCATTCACTTACGCATACAAGTAAATATAAACTAACAACATCTCACATCATAATATTGC
>MVGT01000250.1:74668-88951 GCA_002174775.1 Macleaya cordata
ACTATGTAAAGCTATACTTTTGGAGAATCATTTTCACATCAATAGGACATCACAAATAAATCATGCATGCTTTGCAAAATAATTACATTTGATTTATAAATCTAAACCCTATCAAAAGTATTGAAAGTACTTTAATGGCTATAAGAGAGTATTTATAAGTTCCTACCTCAAATCCCGCAAGGCTAACTCTTTACTGCATTAATTTCCTCTAATTAGTGTACTGGTATTAGTACACATTCCCAACTGTAAGCAACACATTTAATTCACTTTCAAAACTCAATTCAATTCATACTAATTTCATATAGAATAGTCTAGGAATCTAAATTCTAATCTAAACAGTCACTACAAGGGTCCAAGTCCCTTTAGTAACCCTCTTTTAACATTAATAAGAGGAAACCGCAAATACCTCAAAATCATTGATCCTAAAATTCAATTTTTGAATTTGCCACCACTAACAGATTCAATCCACTAAAATTAACCACAAAATAAAAATCAATCTCAAGTTTTTCAAATAACTCCCAAACTAGGTCCTTATCAAATCAAATAAGGGTTTTAGGATTCCAAACCCAATTTGCTCTAAATATCCTCTTCAATTGATTTAGACCTCCGAATCTACAATCTAACCCAAAACAATAAATTTGGGTCAAAATCAACCATACAAATTATCAATTTCATCAATTAAGGGTTTGAAAGGTCTAATCAAACCTTAAACTATTAACAAAATCAACCCTAAAATTAAAAACTAAGGTTAACAACATAAAATATCTAATTAATAACAAAATGAAAAGCTAGGATTTTAAATTTATACTTCAATCCACAAATTATATGGTCCCTACGATCTCCATCGGACCCTCGTCATCATCTTATTCTTCTTCTTTCTCTCTCTCTCTCTATCTCTCTCTCTCTCCTTCTGTCCTTCTTCTCCTTATCTCTTCTCACCATCTCTCTCTGTTTTTCTATCTTTACTGATAAGAAAAAAAAAACTAAAAGAGAATTCTCTCTTTTGCTAAATAAGGAGTCGGTGGATCTAAAAAAAGTTCAAATTGAACTTAATAAGGATAAGTTATATATAAAAAAAATATTTTGCTACCTAATCATACACCAATAGCTATGTACACAAATGGATAAGCTTATAGAAATATTATTTAATACATCCTACACATATATAATATATGTATACACATCTAAATAAGTTTAATTGGTCAAAATCAAGGTCAAAATCACGTCAAAATCGCGGGTACCTTCGGTACTGGTCAAAATCGTGTTCCGGGCTTTGGTTTGGGATCATTTAGTGTCCGATTTTTGCGTGTGGGTAGTCAAAATTGAATAATTTTTGAGATCTACCCATTTGTACGGTTCGATTCCTCAAATTATGCTCTGAACAAAAACTCATTATTTAATCCTAGACTTAATTATTTTAACACTTAATAGGTTCCACGATTGAAGCGTTGGACTCGACTCAACTTGACTCACCAAAGTCAACAAAATTATTTTGGGTCGTTACAAAAGCAGTAAAACTTTTCTTCTTTAAGTAATTTAACTCGAAATGAAACTTTTTTTAAAAGATAAGGTTTGTATATTATTGAAGATTTTGATGATTAAGTAAGGATGAAAGGAAAAGCTGTTTCACGTACCTCAATTTGTAGTATATTTTGAAGATCTTGAGCGAAAGATTGAAGAGGTATATTTACTTTTGCTTATCTGCGCTAGATATCACTTGAAAAAAGACTTTCAAACGAAAATTTAGTGTTGATACTAATTTGTGCTTGAAGATTTAACAAAAATTGCTTTAATTTTGATGTTTCATTTGACCTTAGATTATCTTCTAGATGCGAGCATATCACTAATCTCTATTTGCTTGTGATTAATAGTCAATCATGAATTCATCATTGTCGATGTGCGATTGTTCTCGATCTTTAAAGATTTATAGTAGAATCTTTGTGTTTGTCGCCGATAGTAAAATATTTTTTCTAATTAGTTACAAAACTGCCAGTTCTCATTAATTTCTTTGCAACAGGTCGTTCTACTGACATATCTTCTTGACCTTATCAAAAAACTCTGAATAAGTGTTGATTCATCATTCTCATTGCGTATTTCTTCTTGATCTGCCATATATTCTGGTAAATCTGTGTTTTCAATATGTTTTCTGGTAGAGCTGAGTTTTTCTCAGATGAAACTATACTTTTTTCGAGTAAAATTCTGTTATCAATATGTTTTCCAGTAGATTTATGTTTTTCTCCGACGAAACTGTATTTTTAGCTTGTTTTCTGGTAGATCTGTGTTTTCCTCTGGCGAAATTGTGCTTTCTTATGGATCTAATATATTTTCTAATGGATCTACGATTTTTTGCTAGATCCCCCATATTTTTTAGTAGATTTTGCAGTTTTTTCTAGATCCGTCATGTTTTCCAGTAGAGTTTGCAATTTCTTCTAGATCGGTCATGCTTCCCAACAGACTTTGCAGTTTTTTCTAGATACACCATACTTTCCAATGGATCAACAGTTTCTTCTAGTAAAATCGTGTTTTCTTTCGGTGGAGTTTTATTTTTTCTTCTGGATTTCACTTTTTTTCTATTTTACGATTGGTTTTATTGCTATTCGATCCTGCAAACAGTAGATATTCACAGATATCCACTCAGATTGTAAGATTTTTCGAGTTTCCAATAAGTTTCTAGATGAAACAATCAAGAGCTGCTGATTTCCTAATGAAATGATCAGAAAAATAGGTTTTCAGATGAAATTTTTGTAAAAAGCGTTAGGTCTGAAATCAAATCTGATGAAAATACACGATCTGATTCTCGATTTCCATGGATAAGGCTAATGTGGATTAGGTTTTTTGTGAGAAAGTTTCGTAGAAGAAAAGAAAAAAATTAGCAGTAGAGAAAAGAAACTAGATATATAGCTGTTAGAGAGAGAAAGTAGAGAGCAAAGAAGAAAGAAGACGACATTTACGTGGTTCGACTCTAAGACCTACGTCCACGATGTGGAGGAGTTTCTCTGGCTTCTACTAGAATCATTTCAATTGTAGTTACATTTTACATTTGAGGTCCTCTATTTATAGACCACATGACCCTTCTAGAAGCTTAGACGCTCCAGCTGCCAGTTGTATCCTAGTTGTTGCTAGTTGTATCTTAGCTGTCCTAATATACACTTTACATGTGATCTAATATATATTTGTCCATATTACTTTGGTATTTTACAAATATGCCACCAAAACTCTTCTTATCAAGCTTTTTTCTTTCGGAGAGAACTACGATCTTTTTTCTAGAAGATAAAAGTCTATTGAGCTCGCCTTGACTCCCACATTTCTTCTGTAGCGTTGGTGCTCTTCTATCGCACTAATTTTCTTTTGTAATACAAAACGCTTATGTTCTTTTTTGGCTCCTGCGATTTCCCTTTCGTTTTTAAGGTCCTTAAATAGATCCTGGATATTAGTCTTTGTCTGACTCTAAGTAAGAGGAGTCCTTAGGCTCTTCACCATATCCTTTCTAGTTGTTACTTAGATTTTATTCAGTTTCCTCGTAAAGCACCGAAGGTGCTACCTTAGTCTCATCCACCTCTAGGTTTTTTCCTAGTAAACATAATTGGAGCATCCTCCTCCATTAATGTTGCAGGTGGGGGTGTTATACTATTGGGAAAAATAAGGTCTAAATTAAAATTATGCAGAGGAAACGAATAATTATTTTTCTTTCACAGGATCACATGAGGATGTATGAATTAAAATAATAACTTGAAGATCAGATACATACCATTTAAATGCTTGCATGTAAATCCAGATCATCCTCTTACGTTATGGATCAGTCGTCGAAAATCCGAAAAGATACAACATATGTATTTTGGTCATAAATCTTTAACGGTGGATCCGATTCGCCTATATGATATAGTTTTTGATAGGAAATTTAATTTTCTATAGCTTTGCGTGAAATAGAGAACCTCCAATTCTGCTCCGAAGTGCCTCAAAAATCGAATTTAATTTTTTATGAAAATGTACTGCGAACTTAGGGTTTCTGAAACCTTTAATATTATAACTTGAATTCTAAATCTGGAAGAGATTTTTAGACACACAAGTAAGGGTGGGCTATCATATGAACCCTATCTTTATTTATAGAGAAAGACCCTATTCCCATATCTTTAGCTCCAAGTTGGGTCTATATGAACCCCACTTAAGCTTTTGATTTATTACTTTGAGGTCTTTATATCTCATATAGTTCTCAAATAATAAATCTAATTGTAGTTAAGTCCACTAAATAACTGCAGCTGAATACTCTCAAGTAAATAAATATTATTCAGAAGCCATATATTCACTAATACCCGCAAATAGTCCCTCCACTTAACTAATATTCGTAATAGACACCAAGGTAACATTAACTATTAATGTCAGCACCGTTCGAGTAATTACATCTTAGTCCGTGCCTGCCACATCAAACTATTATAATTATTCTAATAATCCAATAAATATTTTACATGATCATTGCGCAGTCTAGAATAATTAATACTCTTGATTAGGCACTCAAGGAAATATCATTTCGGTATGGATTCCTTATTGACACAAAGTAATCCCACTAAGTGATTTCGACCACCCAACCTACCCAGAATATTAGATCACGTTTGCATTGTCTGACCTCACTGTTTGGTAGATCAAAGTGAGTAGAAACCAACTTGCAGGGTATACTCTGCTCTTAAGATTTAGGACATTTACAATCAGCAAGTTTTTCAGAATCTTATTATGTGCTGACAATATCATAAAAAGTATTATGTCTGACATGTTCAGTATATTTCAAATACACCAACACACTGGCTTAGAGTGGCCACTCCAGTGATGGAGACACATCACCCTATAATATAGAAGTCTAGTGTGTTATAATCTTATCAGATGAATTGTTTAGATTCATCACTGACTATGAACAATAGAAGAATATGAGGAACCAGTAAATTACATCTCTCCATGTATGAACACTTCATACAAATAATTTACTTACAACATTATCTTGTGAACAACACTTAATTCATCATATGGATAAAGTAATAATATAATATCATGTTCATTAATAAATGTAATTCATTAATGTTATCAATTTAAATTGTTTTAGGGCATAAACCCCAACAATCTCCCACTTGCACTAAAAGAATTTTAAGGTCACACTTGCTACTTATCTTATTAGAATAAGATTTGTATGCGACACTTTTTTCATCAGCATGAAACCTACATCTATAAGTATTCTCATCAGCATGAGAATCAAAACTACTAAGCAGAGCTTTAGTGTAGAGGTTCTGCTAAGTTTCTCACAAATACAATCTTGGTTAACCATCTCGCCTAAATAAAGTCTTTGGCATCCGTGGTAGACACTCTCCCACTCGATGATATCGATCAAAACATCTAGAAATAGAATTTCCAAAATTTGAATCTGACATAAAGTCAGAATTAATGCAACCAAAACTCAACAAATGTTAGCTGACTAAGCCTACCTATAAGACAAATATCTGATTGTTGTCCCTTGCACTTTATGTGAGAGGCTTCCTATTACAAAAGTATAGGGAACTGGCTTTCAACTTACTTCTTTTATCAATGTCTATATGACAAAGATTCCAAAAGAGTAATACCACATACATTTTCTATAGAACCATGCATTCCAGACAAAATCGGTATATTGTTGACCCCTTACAGTTTTGAGATAGACTAATACTCTAGTTAGCTGATCTAGCAAAGCTTGATCACTAGAATGAAAGAATTTTTTGAAAAAGTCCTTTTACATCCACATCCATTAGATAACCAAATCCTAATAAAATTTCATGTATCATTATAAATGATCATTATGTCATTACTATATAGCTCTAGAAACACTATTACTTACCATCCACATCTTATACATAGCTCATCCATATTTAATTGAAATCAACTAACTTGATTTTCTAATTAATCGGATGCATCAACTTAGAGACATCTACTTCTGTAATAAATGTACCAAGTACTCATGGCCTACTGTAATGAACTTTATCTGGCTTGATTGCAAATACCAATGTCAATATACCTCTTAAAAGGATAATATCAACACTATTTGTGATCTAAGAATATTCTGTTGAATTAATCAAGACTGCCAACGATATGGTCGCAGGAAGTCTCTTTACCAAAGATTCCTCTTTTATCACAAACAGTTAACCATTGTCTCGAAATAAATTAACATTTTCGTAGTTACAGAGATTGAATTCTCGTCCTCCAATAACAAGGATTAATTGTGTTCTTGTGAAACCCTCCCACTACGATAAAATCCCTATGTATTCTAGAGATGAATAAAGTAATTCTTGTGTCTCAGCTTGTAACCTGGTGTCAACTTATGCAGTATAATTAGGAGTGTAACTTTTTTCTCTAAAAAAAAACTCTTTTTGCACACCTATAAACAGATACGCTTCTGCTCTTGACTCTGATTTGTCACCCATTCCAAGACAGGATAAATTGTTCATATAGGCTTAGGCCTAAATTACAATTTTCTTGTCGAAGAAACTAACGATTCATAAGTTAAAAACGGAAGGCTATTAACTGTTACCCAAGGTATTCATCAGAAGAAAGTAATGAATTATAATCCACCATAAATTTCATCATATCCAGTATAGATTCTGTTTCTTCACTTATTACACTATTCTACTGGAAGAATCCAAGTGTAATAAATTGATTCTCAACTTAGTATGTACCATATAAGTCAAAAGGGTGTTTGCCATTTACGATCATATCGAATGACGACACTTACATCTTAATTTTTTATGGTTCCACATATAACAATGAGTATATAAAAAAGTCAATCACTAAAACCTTCTACCTTCCTTTCAAAAGAACTCTTAATCACTAAACTCTAAATCGTGTTCAGATTAAAGTGACTAAGTTTATAGATTTTAGTGATAACTTGAAATAACTGAAGAAACAATCTATTCAATGAATTTCAAGAAAAATAATTCATCCAAATGTAATGAGAAAAGCCCGAGATTATTATCAATGTACAACTATGAATATCATCTAATGCATTCTTGACAAAACCTAATGAGAACAGATAGACTGTATACCTATTCTTATAAAGATATAATACAGTCAATCATGTTTTCATATTTTGTTCTGTATACAATGATAATCCGTTATACTTCTAATTGATTAGTATCCTATTTTCCCGTATTTAGAAACATTTTCTATTTGGCATCATATTACTGAAGGTCCAAATACGCCCTACGGTTAATGAATTTAATCATATGTCTATGTGACTATGGTTAATGATCACACTATCACCTAATTAAAATTTAAGTGGTGATAAAGAGTAAAGCCAAAAAACCTCTCCCCCAATCTTTTATACAGTCCAAACCCAAATCCAATCAATTGTAACTAAGAACTTTGAACTGTATTTCAGAAACCCCTTTCTCAATTTGTCCACTTTATTTCCTCGGCACTCTCTCCGAAAGCTGCCTGGTCATAAATCATGATCAAATTTCTCATAAATTGTTTTCTCTACTTCTACCAGTTGTTTAGACAAATTTCTTGGAGAAATCATCCATTGAAAAGTAGGAAATAGAAAAGATTAAATGCCAATTTTATAACAAAAAAAAAACTTACTAGCTTTGATAGGTTCGCAACAAAATTTCGTTGTGCCTTTGGCGCCTGTGCCTTAGGTGCTCTATTTTTTGTTATATGCTCTGTTTTTTGGTCTTGGATTGGTGGTTGTATGCCACTTGCTGCGACGATGGATCTTGAAAGTCCAAATACACCCTATGGTTAAATGGAATTAACCGTATGTCTTTGTGACTATAGTTAGGGATCACACTATCACCTAATTAAAATTTACTGAGGTGATAAATAGTAAAACAAAAATCTCTAACAAGTGTATTGACTTATTCGATTCTTAATATGTGGAATTAAGAACAAGAATTGAATATTTCAATCTCACAACAAGTATAAAAATATGTATAAGAGATTTTGTTAACGAGGAAAACCCAAATTGGGAAAAACCCCGGGACCTAGTCTAGTAAAAATCCACTAAGAGTTATTAAAAACTTACAACACGATTTACCACTCGATGGACACGATTTACGACTCCGATCAGCTACGGTGTGTAGTTCTTCCACAAATTCGAACTCTACGAATTTGCCTCTTAGTTGATTATCAATTATCACGCATACAACTTGGAGTCCACCAAGCCAACGTGAATGAGCTGCGTATACAATCCAAATCGATGAACCAACGTTTCCTATAAAATGATGCATCTCCTACTCCACAAGTCCCACACCTTGAACCAATATTCGACTCTACGAGTATTTCACCACGAAATTGAATCTTCAAGCTCAACCACCAGAATTCCACTGGAAAACCTAAACTAAGATTTTGACTAAGATGGGAAGGATTTAGTCATTTTCAACAAGTTCAGAAACTAATAATAAGAGTTATACTCTCCAATAACTTGGTAGGAGTTGGGGTGAACGGTTGATGAACATAGTTGAAACTCACTCTATTTATAATGGTGTTTATAGATCTAGATCTAGAACATCCCATGTGATGAATAGTTTATTCATTTTCTAAATCTAGATCTAGAACACACCAAGTATAATGAGTGGTGTTTCTAGATCAAGAACACACCATGTATGGTGGTGTTTCTTTTTGATTTAGAATTACATCACACAATGACTAATGAGTGATGTTTTTCCTCTTTTATTTTAAAAACTATATTTCACCATATGTGATATTTTACAACACACCACATTACCCCATGTGAGTGGTGTTTAGATCTATATCACTTATATTAATATTTATAAGTTCATAATACATGGTGAACTAAAATATTTACGGAAGGTTTTTTAGGATCATTCAAAATAGCTTTAAAAGATGGTTAAAAGTTGTAAAAACTTTTTAGTACACTTTGGTTTTGAAACCTACATGCTTGGTTTCGAAACCAAAAATCATTTGGAGTCAAAATATCAGTTTAGTAACTTTGGTTTCGAAACCAAAAACCTCCTGACATCATTTTTCAGTTTTGGGTTTCGAAACTAACTTTTTGTCATAGTACAACAGGTCACAGTTTCCCTTAAAAGCGTGGTTTTCTGACAGCATTCGTCCAAACACTAATTTTAAGAGGTTTTGACATCTTTTATCGTTCCATATTTTCTCATATGATTCAATATAAAATAACCACCTGTGGTATTGAGTTTTTTAAGTCACTTACCATCCTAAGATCAGTTTCGGTGGTGAGTTGACTTTCTTGGAGTCTTTCCTTCGCAGTGAACCGAACCACGACTCTCTAACTCTAACTCAAGTTACACGGACCTTCTTGAGATACATTTGACACGAAATTCGACAAATATGACATGAGTAAACTCATGAACCTAACAATCTCCCCCTTTGTCATTTTCGTGACAAATCCATACATAAGAAAATAATAAAAAGATCTTCTCAATTACAACTCATATTTTCTTACATATGACTTAATAGAACTTAAAACACAGATTGTATTTAAACAACCTGTTTCCTACACATGCTAACAAAACAAATCAAAGAATCTCATAAAATATTAAATACAAACTTTGAAGAATGTTTAGAGTAATTAATGAGAGTAGAGATAATATCTCTCTCTTTTTGGCAAAGCTTTTTCCATCTTAAGATATCTTTCAATAGTGGTAAGTTGAGCCTTGCACAAGTCTTCTCTCCTTCACTTTAGTCTTCAATGATTAGAAATATAGAGATAACTTACTAACTCTCATTGACCATATTGAGTTTTATTTGACACGCAAATTGACAAAACCCATAAGGAAACTTATAGAGCTTACAATCTCCCCCTTTATCAATTTCGTGACAAAACCTATTTATAAGACTCAATGAGAGATAAAAGACAGAACTCTCACAAATAAAGACATTAAACTCTATGGGATGCCTTTAACTTGTTTCCTGCATATGTCCACAAGATACATTAAGGTACCATAAAAGTCATGAATATAAATAATGAACTCTCCCTCTTGATAAGTGTTACATGAAACTCTCCCCCTATGTGATATTTTCTATCACATAGTACTCCCCTTACAAAGTCAAGAACACATAATTCTCCCCCTTTTTGTCACAAATAGACAAAGGATAGAAGACAACAAATATACAAAGAGAAACTGAGAAAGATAATGTATGGAAACACAAATACAAGCCAACCAACCATAATAATAAATATCTAACTAGCTTTTAACCAAGTAGATAGTTATATAGACAATAAAAATATATGGTGGAAGGCAAGTAAAAACATGTCACACACCACAAAATTTATCAAAGCTAGCTACTAGGTGTATCCGAGCTATAATAAGAAATAAAACCAAAGTGTGTGAAACTACCCTAGTTTTGGAAACCAATGTGAAAGGTCCATGTTTTATGTTTGTCGAATTTCGTGTCAAAGGTAAACTCAAGATGGTCAATGTAACTTGACTAGTGAGTCTCGGTTCACTTCGGTTAAAAGAAAAGAAATCTACAGAGGCTCCGAAGAACTCAACTCACCACCGGAAGACATCCTAGGATGGTAAGTGACTTAGTACACTAAGTACCATAGGTGGTTAGATTGCTAAGAGTGTTTCCCACACTGTTTGCTCTTGATAAAATGTGTTTTAAATGATATATTTCTAATCTGGACAGTGTTGGTTTCGAAACCAAGAATTTTGGTTTCGAAACCAACTGCATTGATGGTATTATTATATATAGGGAAAAGTCTATTTCGAAATCAACCTTAGTTTGATTTCGAAACCAAACTTTATCTGATGACAGATGAAGTTTGGTTTCGAAACCAAAACTGTTGGTTTCGAAACCAAAACTCATCTGTCTTCAGATGAATTTTGGTTTCGAAACCAAACAGTTTGGTTTCGAAACCAAAGCCACATCTATCTTCAGATGAAGTTTGGTTTCGAAACCAAACATGTTGATTTCGAAATCAAAAGGCAATAACCATCACAGAAGCTTGTTGGTTTCGAAACCAAATCAGTCAGTTTCGAAACCACATGTTGGTTTCGAAACCGACTGGCTTGATTTCGAAACCGACGCCCAGATTCGTTTTTCTGAGTACGATTTTCTGAGCTGTAAAGTAACTTTCTAACACATTATTGCTCATCTCCCTCTAAGCCTTGTTTTAGGGAGATAATTGAGCGTGGGAAACATCTCTAAGTGGAATGAGAGGCTCAATAGATTATTCTCTCATCCCCAATAATGGTGTCTACCGTTAGACCTAGAACTAATAATTTAGTCTAGGATTGAGCTGGACATCTTCACTATAAATAGGGGTTGAATCTCCAGTACAACCATTCACCCCTCACCTCAACAAGTACTTGAGAGTCTTGAGTTTCAACTCTAATCTTTTAGCTCTCAAGCTTGTTGAAATTGGTTCAAATCCTTCCCATTTCAAAACCAAAACTCTGTTTTTGTTACCGGTGGATTTCCGGTGATTGAGCTTGAAGGTTCAAGCTTGTGGTGATATACTTGAGGAGTCAAGTATTGGTTCAAGGTGCGGGACTTGTGGAGTTCAAGTTGGAGACGCATCAACGTTTACTAAGAGGCAAATTCGTGGAGTTCGAATTTGTGGAAGAACTGTACACCGTAGCTGTTGGAGCGTAGAGGGAGTCGTAATTCGTGTCCATCGAGTGGTAAATCGGGTTGTAAGTTTTCAATAACTCTTAGTGAATTTTTGCTGGACTAGGTCCCGGGGTTTTTCCCAGTTTGGGTTTCCTCGTTAACAAAATCTCTTGTGCATATTTTTCATACTTGTTGTGAGATTGAAATATTCGATTCTTGTTCTTAATTCCGCATATTAAGAATCGAATAAGTCAATACTCCTGTTAGAGATTTTTGTTGTACTCTTATCACCTTAGTAATTTTTAATTAGGTGATTGTGTGATCCTTAACCATAGTCACATTGACATACGGTTAAATTCATTAACCGTAGGGTGAATTTAGACTTTCAATTGGTATCAGAGCAGGTTCACTTGTTGGGTTTAACAACCTAAGTGTGATCCCTATTTGTGTCTAAATGGATTCACAAAGAGAAGGTAGTGCTGTAAACAAACCACCATTATTCAATGGCAGCAACTATCCTTATTGGAAAGCCAGAATGAGGGCTTTCCTCAAGTCCCTAGACCAAAGGGTTTGGAGAACTGTAGAAATTGCTTGGTCTCCTCCTACCATGATGACTGGTACCGGAGACAACTCTAGGGAAGTTCCTAAACCGGAAGACCAATGGACCACCGATGAAACTGATGCTGCTACTAGAAATAGCAAAGCTCTCAATGCCATCTATGCTGCTGTAACAGCTGACGAATTTCGTCGTATATCTAATTGTGAAGTAGCAAAGGAGGCATGGGACATCTTAATGGTAACCCATGAAGGTACTAGGACTGTTAGAATAGCAAAACTTCAAATGTTAACAACCCAATTTGAAACCATTAGAATGGATGACAATGAAACCTTTGATGAATTTTATGCCAAGTTAAATGACATTGTCAACAACTCTTTTGCTTTGGGTGAAGTTATTCCTAACTCCAAGATAGTTCGTAAGGTTTTGAGATCTCTTCCCGAGAGATTTCAAGCCAAAGTTACGGCTATCGAGGAGAGTAAAGATATTGATGCTATTCTTCCTGAAGAACTTGCAGGAAATTTAAGGACATTTGAGGTTGGATTCAAATCTTCAAGGAAATCAAAGAACATTGCTTTTACAGCCTCAAGAAGTTCCAAGGAAGATGATTTCTCAAGTGATGACGAAATGGCTCTCCTTACTAGACAATTCAAGAACTTCTTGAAGAATAAAAAGGAGAAGTTCCAAAAACCAAGATTTGGTTCGTCTTCCAAAATAAGGCCACATGACAAAGTCAAGAACTTTGATAAAAAGTTTGAGAAGAAGAACTCTGGAGAAGTTCAATGCTTCAAATGTCATGGCTTTGGACACATGGCTAATGAATGTCCAAACAAAGCTTCAGCCAAAGCTAAGAAAGCAATGAAGGTCACTCTTGACGACTCCGACTCATCCTCCAATACTAGTGATACTAGTGATGAAGAAATGGAGGAAATGAAGGCTATGACTGCTACTCTCTCTCAGATATTCAAAAATGCTGACACCTCTAGTGATCATGAGGAGAGTGATGAGGAAATAGACCCGGAGGAATTGTGTGCAAATCTCCTCAAAAAGAGCTTGGACCTGTCCAAGGAAAACAAAGTATTGGATGGGAAGTTGTCATTCATACAAACTGAACGGGATGAAGCCATGATCAAGTTGCAAGAAAGCTCCAACAAAACAATGCAACTTGAAGAGGAGATTTCAAGGCTACTCATCAAGATTAACTCTCTTGAGTTGGATCATGAAAAAGCCTTAGATGAAATCAAGTCTCTTAATTCCACTCTTGATGTAACCAAGAGAGACTTGGTCTTATCAAATAACTTGTTAGATAAATTTAATCATGGTTCTAATTTTATATCTAACTTGTTGAATGCAGCCAAAACTGCTAATGATAAGAAAGGATTGGGTTATGATGCTGCAACGTGTTCCAACTCACCACAAGGAACAAAGTTCGTGAAAGCCAAAGAGCAACATGCCCAAAAGATCCTTCCAAAGAGCACATCCACACAAGCTAGCAAAAATATTGGTAAGGCAAAAGGTACTTATTTTGCTGAAATGTGTTCTTATTGTGGTATCTTAGGTCACTTGCAAAACACTTGCAAATTTTATATGGAAGATGTTTTCAATGAACAAAGAAGAGCAAATCTTCTTTATCAATACAAAGAATTGCAAGCAAAAGCAAGGAACCTATCCGGTGAGATCTCTAAACTCACAAGAAGTACACAAGGTAATGCACCTAAAGGTAAAACTTCTCACAAATCAAAGAAGGAACCAACTAAATCTTTGGATGTTGGCCTTATGACTTCAAAACCCACTCAAGACAATACAAAAGAAAAATCTGTTTGGGTTAAAAAGGGTGAATTGAAGGCTAATGTTGCTTTAATTGCATATAAAGCATGTAACTCACTTGATTGGTTTCTTGATAGTGGGTGTAGCCGACACATGACTGGAGACAAATCTTGTTTTAGTCATTTCAAAAGTCAAGATGGAGGTTTTGTAACCTTTGGTGATGGAAGCACTGCCCAGGTCAAAGGCAAAGTACGATTGTGTTACCCGGTACTCCTGAAATCAAGGATGTACTCTATGTGGAAGGTATGAAAGCTAACCTTCTCAGTATTAGTCAAATTTGTGATTCTAATCATTCAGTGAAATTTACTTCCAATCATTGTGAAATCCTGAATGATAAGGGA
>MVGT01001334.1:0-49489 GCA_002174775.1 Macleaya cordata
GCCTTTGTAGATTTCTTCTCTTTCAACCGAAGTGAACCGAGACTCACTAGACTCTAACTCAAGTTACATTGACCATCTTGAGTTTACCTTTGATACGAAATTCGACAAACATAAAACATGGACCTTTCAGTTAGACTCTCAAAAATAAAACATTCAAAATTGTTCACTCTTATATGCAAGTATGAATATAGCACAAAACAAAGGACTCAAATATATATTGAAGAATGAACTATTTTTAGAGAACTGATCTCATAGAAAGGAATATCAACCACTACATTGAGGATGGGAATGGTCACTCAACTTCTCACCTGATCAACAATCTAACCTCTCTTTTCCTAGTATCTAATAGGATCATATAATGAGTAGAACAGGATGAAGTAGGATATAAATGGTAGAAGGATATAGGATTTCTGAGAAGATAGGGGCCTTAGATCTTTAACTTGGACACCCTTTGAATTGTACATCTTCACTTTTTCTTCAGTTGTTCTTTAACGTGAACTATTTTGAATTTGACTTCTTCCTTTTCATTTTTTTTTATTATTTTGTAGAAGAAGAATCACCACTTCTTGCATGTAGAACTTGATCTTGATATAGCTCAATTGAAGACATATACACACATTGTCCTTCTTATGTTCTTTTCCTTAATCATCCCTATACACTTCTCAGAAACAACGGATGAAAAATTATAAAGATGTAGAGGTGATGGGGTGAAGACTAGAAAAGTCGCTAGTGGAGAGATGATAGATTTTTTTAGATGGTAATGAGGGTGAGACCTAATTTACCTATTGTCATCTACCAAGTCCAGAGAGGTATGTCATGTATCATCTCAGACTACAAGATTAAGATTTTTGCAATCCTAATGTAACCCTCAGTGGTTGAAAAATTATGGCACTCATGAGATTAACAAAAGTGCCGAAAAATAACTATGAGATTGAGTAACTCTTTATTCTACTCAAAATTAGCACAAAAGATATCTCTCAACGGACAATGAAAGGCCAACAAACTCACACTAGGTAAATAAAAATAAGTCTCCACTAATGATTATTCGGGATCTCTTAGTTGGGCTCAATCTTCACTAAGATTACACTAATGTGGATATGTGCAAGAATTTCTCTAAGACTCGATATTTATGAAAATGTTAAAATCGCAAAGCTCTTAATTCACATCATCAACATGAACCCTATTCCATTTTGAAACTTTTGGATACGAAAAAAAAATTAATTTTTCTCCCTTACCCCCAAACTTAAATCAAACATTGTCCTCAATGTTCCTAAATATAAATCTATGAATAGCATGAACACAAACGATATGCTGAAATGAATATAGGTATAAGGAAATAGATTACCATGAACAGAATCAGTGCCCAAAAATAGCATGGGTTGCCTCCCAGTAAGTGTTAAGTTTAATGTCCTTAGCCTAACAGTTCTTTTTTTTTTTTGAAAGAACTAAACTAAAACAAGCAATGAATCAAATAATAAAGAGTAAAAGTAAGAGAGAGAGCAAATTTGAGTATAGCGTGCTCTCCACAGCTGTAATTTTCCTCCATCCTTTGGGTTGCCTCCCAATTAGCGCTTGGTTTAGTGTCCTCAGCTTGACTTGTACCCCAATTTATCCATCAAGAGACGCTGGTTCGTAGAGAGGTACCTGCTCCACATTGTGCATCACAAAAGGTTCATAATAAGGCTTTAGTCTATGTCCATTCACTTTAAAGTCCTTATCCGTCTTCAAACTTCGAATTTCCCTGGCAACGGCACCAAAATTGATACACTAAAAAGTGTATAAATTAAATCCCTGCACTAAATATGATCGTTATTGAGTATGGTAGCAAGTAAGGGTCATTCCCGCAGAAGATTGTTCCTAATTTATAAGTTATTGATAGAAAACAAACCTAAACTGACCAGAGATTAAAATGAAATTCAAAAACCTACTTAAACTGAATAGAAATAACTAAGACTTTGTAGACACACTAAGGACACACTAAACACGTTGCACGTAAAATTGGGGGGTTTGGCTTCAATTTGATATGTAAACAAATTAAAAGAAAACAAATAGCAAAAGTCAAATTTAAGAAAACAGATTTTAAAAGGTCAAGGAAATATGATGAAAAGTATGGTTAAGAGATTATTCGCCACCTCTAAACATGATTTATCGTTAATAATTAGAATTATCTTTCACTCTCTTTCGAAATTAATAACCCTAAGACAATCACAAGTTCGATTATCTTGATTCTTCCTTGCTTTGTTGTTGAGTAAAACAAGTTCTTCACTCAATCTCTTCCCATTAAATAACGTAGAACAAGCTCTCTATTTAATTTAATGAAAGCATTATCTCAAGAAAGACATAGGTTAAATCAAGTAATAAACACACAAACTCGGTTTATTCATCATGAGTCATATTACACTTGCAATTAAACGAAAATCTCCAATAATCGTTGACAACAATCCGCTACTTTTGTTTGGAAATCTTCACAAAATGAATCAAAACCCTAAACTAGCAATCAAATAACTATCACATTCATCTAGTTGCACACCTAAATAAACAAGATAGCAATTCATAACAAATATAGCAGTAGAATATTAACAAATTCAAAAGAAATATGAAAGAAAAATTCTGAAATTGATTAACCAATAACCATGTCTAGGGTTTTGAAATTCACACTTAACCAAAGAAATAATCTAGCAACACATGTTTAAGAGATTCAAAAATAAATTCATTAAAGAAAACAAACAAAAAAAGAAAAGAAAATAGGGTTTATTGGTTTGCAAACAGCTATGGTGGTTGAATTGTATCGCCTCTGTTTTGGGCGTGAGGAACAGCAGCAACCTCCTTCTCTCTTGTTCGTCAGGAAGAGGAAGAACAGCACACGGCAACAGCACGATTTCTTCTCCTTGTGTGTCAAAAAAAAAGTAGCAACAACCCCCTTTTCTCCTGTTTTGGAGTTGAAGAAAGATCAGGACAACAGCAACCTATTCTCCTCTGAAAAGAAAAAGAAAACAGCAGTAGTACACATCAAATCCAGCCTTTTGGGCATGAAGAAGAAAAAGAAAACAACAACAACACACAGCAACAGCAACAGCCGATCTCTTCTGTGCATGTTGAAGAAGGAGCAGCATTTCTTGCTTTCTCTTTTTTTTGCACGTGAAGAAGAAGAAAGAAGCTCTTTCAAAGAATGGCAGGACAACAGCTATCCAAAGAAGAACGGCAACAACTGTTTCTTTCTCTCTTTTTCGTTAGGAAGAAGGAGCAACAGCAACACCTAAAAAAACGCCTAAAAAAACCCTACACCCTGCCACCGTTTTTCTACTCTTAATAAAATATATATCATAACCTAAGCCTAATCTTCTTCTAACACCCCCAAAAACCACCGACCCATTGAATCTTCAACTTACAAATTGAAACCTAATTTGTAAAGTAGTATAACTAGTAGGTCCCACTTAAAAGAATTACTTATATAAGGAATAAAATCTGTTTTCTTAAAAAAAATGTATTAAGTATTAGAAATAAGCTCATAGTGTTTGATGACATCAGCATGATGTCATCAATTCGTTGTGATCAGTACCCTTGTTTTGAATTGTTTTGACATTCGCACGTGTCCACGTGCTCTCATGGGTCCCCTTATAACTTTTTGCTGGCGCCTTTATTAGTTTCGATGATTTCAACTGATTTCGCTCTTTCAATTGATCTCCTCTTCTTCGATATACCACGAACTTCGTCAAATGTTATAATTTGCCAAATTTTATCGCATTTTGACTGCTCTACTTATATCCCATACACACAGCCAAAATACACTTAATTAATTCAAATAGAATAATTAACTAACTAATATAAATATCGAGATATTAAATGTAATATATGTGTGCTTATCATACATCGTCATGATGATACTTCCATCATATATTCTCATATATTTACATTAATGAGAATATTAAAAAAAAGTGGTGATCATATGAGACCAAATTATAGCCGTTCATGACATTAACAAGCCTACACAGATCTTATATCAATTCAAAGAAATTGAATGTCCATCTCATTTCATCATAAACACAATAAAACTATAGAGATTAACTTGAAGCTTTTGATTTTATAGAAAATACTTTCAACATTGAAGCTTAATAAACATTTCATAGCCTTCTAATGAAAATAAGAACATAATCCATCTCATTAATGCATTATCAGTACAAAATTTATAACAAATCAAATCCAAGAGACTAAAATAAAAAAATTAAATTCACCAACCTTCTAAAAATAGAATCTCAAAGCAAGATTAGAATTAAATAAGAAATCACAACCTTCACTTCAATTTAAAATACAAACCCTCTAAAAAACTTTCCTAAAATCTCTCTCAAATCTCTCCAATTTTTTTTAATCTTTTTTCCGATCTTTTTACAATAGACTGCATACCCTTATTTGTACATATTTTTATCCTAAATTAAGGCTTCAATTGTCAACAAAAATAACCTGCAAATCTAATAGGCGCCGCTCACCGATATTTTTTAAGCGAAAATGTTAACTGCCGTTGTTGCCGCCAATCTTGACCTGAAAGAGAAGAGAGAAGAACGAGAGGAAAACGAGAGAGAAGACTGAAAGAGAGAGAGAGAGAGAGAGTGAGTGAAGAGGAGATATTTCATTCCTTTTTAAAACATAAATTCTTATTTTATTAAAAGGTTTACTTTTTTTATAAAAAAAAAGTAAACTTTACTTTATAATATTTAAACTTTACTTTACTTTAATTTAACTTTTGTATTATAACTTTATTATATATTATAATTTTATTATATATATAAATTCGGATAACAACCGTAATTTTCTATTATTATTTTTGTTTTATTTTTTTATTTTTATTATTTTATTATTAAAATGAGTGGTTCCTTAAATTGGTTCTAAATTTGGTCCAAATCTAGTTTTCATCTTGGTTTCTATTCAAATCTTGGATTTTGGTCAAATTAGGATCAAATTTGTTCCACAGTTTGTACGTATCTCGAGGAATACAATTTAGGTGTGAACACTTACTATACACTTCACATTTTGGGTGTTTTGGCGTTTGGGGGTGGAATTTGGTGTCTACAAGAACGATGTCGTTTAAGGAAAAATCCCGGCGTAGTCTAGAGTTCTTGGGCTAAGAAATTGTGGATTCTGGTGCTACACACTCATATGTGTTTATGCATTTTGCTACCTCACTTAGGATTGAACCCACATCTCGAGGTTATACCCTACTCATTGTATCTCCTGTAGGGAGAACTGTAGCACTAAGCAAGGTGTGTAGGGAACGTCTTATTATGTTTGTTGATCAAGAATTAGTAGCAGATCTTATACTCATGAATATGCCTGAGTATGATGTGATTTTAGGAATGGATTGGTTATCTTTCCACTGCAGGATCTTAGATTGTTATGAAAATAAGGTTACCTTATTTTCACCGGATAGACAAAAGATGTTGGTCTAGGGAGATGGGAAGAAGGGTATTGATTCATTACTACCGGGTGTAGTAAGGTGTAAGTTCATTAATGAATATAGTGCTTTATTAGCATTCTGAGAGGAGAGTGAAGCTGTAAACCATCAGGAAGGAGATATTCCCATTGTACAAGAGTACATTGATGTGTTCCCTGAGGAATTGCTTGTCTTACCTCCCCAGAAAGAGACATAATTCGCAATCAATTTGCAACCAGGAACGAAGAAAAAAATTTATTCCACTATCGGATGGCACCCTAGGAGTTCAAGGAACTAGAAAAGCAATTGAGAGAATTGCAACAACTTGGTTTTATTCGACCAAGTGCGCCACCATAGGGGGTACCAGTGTTGTTTGTACGAAAGAAGGTTGGGTCGATGAGACCTACGCATCGATTATTGACAACTTAAAAAAGTCAAGATCAAGAACGGATACCCGCTTCCCAGGATAGACGACCTCTTTGTTCAACTGGAGGGGGGCCGGTATTTCTTTAAGATCAACTTGCGGTTTACTTACTATCAACTTAGGATAAGGTATAAAGATATCGAGGAAACGACTTTTCGAACTCAATATGGGCACTTTGAAATTCTCATAATGCCTTTCGGACTGATAAATGCACTAGTAGCATTTATGAAATCGATGAACCAAGTCGTTCTACCCTATCTAGATCGTTTTGTCATAGTATTAATGGATGATATTCTGGTCTACTCAAAGATTCAGGTGGAACACAAAGAATACCTAAGGACAATTTTGCAAACCTTGAGAGAGCATTAGTGGTATGCCAAAATGACCAAGTGTGACTTTTAGATGACTCAAGGAATCGTTGTTGATCCATTAAAGATTGCAGTTGTAGTGGGATGGGAATGACGGAAGAGCACCTTTGAGTTCCAAAGCTATTTAGGCTTGGTTGGCTACTATCGGAAGTTCATTGAGGGGTTTCCTAGTTTGGCAGCTCCTCTTACCCGCTCAACTAAGAAGGGCATGAAGTTCGAGTGCAGTCAAGAGTGCGAAGAATCTTTCGAAAAGCTCAAAGAGAGACTGACAACGGCACCGATTCTGGTGACAAATGAACCCAGAATCAGATACGTCGTATACTGCGACACGTCGAGGGTTGGTTTTAGAGGAGTAGTAATGCAGGAAGGGAAGGTGGTGGCATAAACTTCATGGCAACTCAAGGAGCACAAGAAAAACTACGCTATTTATAACCTTGAACTTGCAGCAGTGGTTTTCGTACTGATACTTTGAATGCACTATCTCTATGAAGAGAAGTTTGAAGTATACTCAGATCATAAAAGTCTGAAGTACATTTTCATGCAAAAGGACCTGAACTTGAGGCAAAGGAGATGGTTAGAGTTTCTGAAGGACTACGACTTTACCCTGAATTATCATCTAGGGAAAGCAAATGTGGTGGCAGATGCACTTAGCAAGAAGCATCAGGGAACAGTCGCAAGGATGTTGCAGGCGGTGGATAAGTATAATCTTTGGGTAGAGAGGTGATAGGGAAGCATACCTAACCAATATGGTGGCAGAACCGGGAATCATTAAGTGAATTGTGGAGGCACAAGAATAGGACAGTAAGTTACAGGGTGTTCAGGGAAAACTCGGCACCAACGAGGCACCCGAAGGATGGACACAATGACCCGATGGGGGATTAAAGTTCCAAGGAAAGTTATGCGTACTAGAGAATGAAGCACTTAGAAGGGAGATCCTGGCTATGGCTCATGAATCAGTTTTTGCCATACATCCGAGGAGCACAGAGATGTATAACAACTTAAAGCGGCATCTCTGGTGGAAGGAAATGAAGAAGGACATCAATTCATATGTTTCTAAGTGCATTATCTGTCAAGAAGTGGAGATCGAGCACCAGAAGACAGGCGAAACACTAAAGCCACTTGGAATAGCAGAGTGGAATTGGGATTTCTCCACAATGGACTTTGTGAGAGGGTTGTCTAAGACCAGACAACATTTCAACAACGTGTGGGTCATTGTTGATCGACTCACGAAGGCTGCAAACTTTTTGGCTATGAAAAGTACAGATACAATTACTACCTTAAATGAATTGTATATTTGAGAGATTGTAAAATACCATGGTGTTCCATTATCAAACTTGGATAGAGATCCACTTTTCACCTCTAAGTTTTGGGAAAGTTTTCAGAAGGCAATGGGAACGCAACTGGATCTCAGTACGGCACAACCCACAAACGGATGGTCAGTCCGAACGAACAATCCAGACACTGGAAGACATGTTGAGTACTTGCGCATTTGATTTCTTGGGTAATTGGCACGATCAACTACCATTCATGGAGTTCGCATATAATAGCAGCTATCAAGCTAGTATTGGCATGACACCGTTTGAGGCACTTTCTGGGAGACCTTGCCAAACCCCATTGTGTTGGACAGAAGTTCGGGAGAAAGGTATCCTAGGACCAGAATGAGACCCTTATAGTTCTAACTGATCAAGGAGAAAGTCCAACTGATCAAGGAGCAACTGAAGACTGCACAGAACCGATAGAAGGGCTATGCAGATAACCGAATGAGACCCTTATAGTTCCAAGAAGGAGATTATGTGTTCCTAAAGGCCAGCCCTCGACTGGGAGTCAAATGATTCGAGAACAAAGGGAAACTCTCTCTAAGGTACATTGGACTATTCTAGATTCTCGAACGAGTTGGGGAGCTAGCATATCGCCTAGCCCTACCACCACAACTAGCAAAGGTGCACAATGTGTTTCATGTGTCCATATTGCGGAAATATAACCCGGACCCTGATCATGTCATTGAGTGGCAGGAAGTTCAGGTCAAAGAAGATATGAGTTATGAAGTGGAACCTATTCGGATCCCAGAATCTAGGGAACAGGAACTTCGTAATAAAACAAAGCAGTTCGTAAAGGTCCAGTGGCAATACCACGGGCTAGAGGAGGCAACATGGGAATCGGAAGAGGAGATGCAAGATAAACATCCAAAACTCTTCGTAGGTAATCCCTAGGCCAAGATAATGTAACACCATGCAAATTTTCTTATGGGCCTTAAGAAGCCTATGGGCTGAGCCCATGAGATTAGCCACACCCAATATGGGGTGGCATGTGTGTAGGGTGCATGGAAACTGGCACCATGCACGTGAAAGGAATTAATTCCACAAGTGAATTTATGTGTAACGAATGTGAGGGTTGATGGAATTATTCTGACCCTTGGATGTGGAGTATTGCAAAAATGCTTTTGCATGGCATGTGTAGGATAAAATGCATAAGATGAGTAGTAAAATAATTGCAAAAATGCTTTTGCAAGGCATGCATTAGAATAAATTGCATGGTAGCATACGATTTTACGTAAGGAATTGTATGCATGCATGCGTACACGCAAAATCATATTCACACTCGTATGTACGTGTGTAGAGGTTTATATATATATATAGTTATTGAAAATTTATGTACGTGAATAGTTTTGCATGCAATGAGTGAATATTTATATACATAAAATTAAATCAGTTGAATTGATTTAATGCATGCAAATAAAGTACGTGTAGGTGGATACGCATAAATATATGTGTAATAAATAGGTATATATACGTGAACCATGTGGACCCCACACCCTACCAAAACGTGTATAATCCTAGGGGACAATTTCGATGTCTTGTGGGTTACTCAGAATTGGTTGGGAAAGAGATATTTTAGGAAACAGGTTGTGAAGAGTATATTTTGAATCCCTACTGAGCGTTGGCTCACTCCGTTCACTTCATCTTTCACAAATCAGTGAAAGGAATACATTGGAACTTGAGTTGCGACATGTTTGAAGAGGAAGAAGACTAGGTAGGTCTTCTATGATATATTATTTTAGTATTTATTGGCTTGGATAAGGTTAAGGAAGTTACTTGGATAAGATGGGAAGTTTTATGGTCGTTTTAGTTTAATCTCGTTTTTTACAGTATGTTGGGTTTTCTGACCAGCATTTAGATTTTAAACCATATCTGATGTTTTATGTGATAGATATTTCGTTTATATCTCTGGAATCTTGAGATCCATAGGAGTTTGGAGTAAAAGTTCATAATTTTTGGATGTGTTTAAGCTATGTTTTCCTATTTTACAAATTGAGTTATGCGTACTGAAATCTATCACTATTTGCACATGTGTTGGATTGCACCTGATTTTTAGGTAAATCCTTCGGGAAGTGGATTTAGGCCAAAACACAAAAGTCGTGCGGCTCTGAGTCTAGTTTCAGAAGATTTGATGGAATATGATTCTAATATCTAGAGAGTAAACTATGAATTTTTTAATTGAACGACATACAAGAACAGTCAGTTAAACGTGTTCTGATAATCACATTCTTTCATGTATATTTTTTCTATTTTAAAAATATTACAAAAGTAGGGTGTCATTGTGGAGTTGTTTATGAACGAAATTGTAAGGCTCACCTCTTTTGGATGCGTGATTAGTAGCAAGGTGTACAGCAAAATCTAGGAAGCCCTATAGGCAAAGTTGCTGATATGTAAATACAAGACTCGCATTAACCCTAGGACCCTAGTTAGATCTTGTGAACCGTGGTGATATAAGAACATGTCTAATGTGTGAGAAACATCAACATTGATGATGACCTAAATGTGGGCCCTGATTTGACTACCTGACTTAGAATCAAAACCTAGTTTTGTTGGGCCTAATTGACCAAGCCCATGAGTGATGGACCTAAATGTATTTCAAAATCCACCCCTCCCCGAAGAAAGGAACACTGGCCATCAAAAAGAACCCATACCCCCTCCCTGAAGAAAGGAGATGAGGGGCGAGAGCAAGCTCTCCCCTCGAGTAGGAGGATCCAGGAGATGATTGCGGTGGCAGTGGTTAGGCCTTCTCGGGACGGGCGAGGATGCCCTGAACGATTCATACACCCTAGGTTCCCTCTGCATCCTTAAGCCTTCTCTTTTCGAAAGAGAGAGTGTAACGAGCCAACCCTTGAGCCCATGACCCAAACCTGGTCCACTAGACTTAAAGCCCAATCCGTTAGGAAAAAAAAATTAAGTTATACAATCACCTTTCAACTTCACAAAAATAGCTTTTCCAAATCCGTGGTTTTCAAGATCCAAAATACAGTAGAAAAATAATTCTAAGTCCAGTCCAAGTTGAAATAATTTTTTTTTATATAATAAGAATTAAATTTTCAATACTAGTTTAACAATACGCAATCTATGAAACATAAATTCCTCCTTATAATTCAATTCACTAAACAAATAATTTCAATGAGAGAGAGAGTTCATCGAGATCAACCTCAAATAATCCGCAACTCTCTCTCCATTACAATTTCTCACATTTTAAAATATTTCTTTTAAAAATAGAAGTTTTTCCCAAAATTCATTCTTGGTTCATCACAAAAGCATTTTTTTTATTTATGTTCTAGAACAAAAGTACTCTCATACTATGGAGAAATATTTAATGAAAACCATGTCCGCATATCCTTTGAGGAAAGAATACTACAATCAAACCATCATCTAATGAAAACACTCATGAAATAATCCTTAACCAAATATTCATAGAAATCAAATCATGCGAGTATGAAATTCAAATGTCCCATCCCCTGCATAGGTAGTGGTATTAATAGTAGTGTTCTCTCAAAGTAGAATTACCTACTCTGTAATTCGAAACCAAGTAAAATCTTCGCGAATCTACGATCTGCCAGACGTCTGAACTCTTGAATCTGTGGAGAATAGGAGAAAAACATATGAGTTTGAACTCAGTAGGAAGAACTATTTAAGACAAAATACATGACTATACTTACTCCACAACCCATTGGATTCCCAATGAAAGGATCCAACCGACTCATCTTGCCTACGACACATGCAACACGGATAATAAGTAACTTTACTCGTTTCTTCCCGAGCCTAAAATGGCCTGGAAACACTCTTGGATATCCCATCACATCAAGGTGCATTCATGATCATCTTCAATATTTATGACACGTACACCTCAATCTACGCTTTTGTCACGCCGTTTCACTTATTTGACGGCATCAAATATAACTTTAATTCATAGGGAAAAACATGGAAATTTACATCAAACCTCACATGTATGCATACCATGTCTCCACTATCGATACACCTTAGCATTAGATGGCATTTAATGCTCCAACTATGATCTGCCACGCTTTTTAAAATTTGTGACAGCAACATTTCATGGCTCATATCATCATAAAAATGTGACCGAAACATTCCCAAAATATATATACATAATCCACAATACAACATGATCATCATTGCGTATTAACTTATATAAATTATCACTAGATCATGTTAAAACAGCATACGCAACGCTTATTGATAAGTATACAGCAACACATTTCAAAATGTATAAGCATTCAGCATCAGTTTATAACCAAAAAAGTGTGGTCTTTTTGAGAGCTTATTCTCTTTACGATTTTTAAATCTTCCAGCTATTACGGGTGCCACCCACGATCGTTAGATCGTCTTCCGCGGGGATCCCATCATGGGGTATTGCCGTAAGGCAGCCTAAAAGGCAAGAATCATTTAGATTCAAAATATTTCTCTTGTTCTTGTTACATGTTTTTCTTTTTCCCAAGTGATCATATACTCAACGTGTATCTTTTTACACAACACATGTAACACACATGCAAATCATCATTGATATAGGCATACTTCATCATTATTATCATCATCATCATTATCATCGTCATCATCATCATCATCATCATGTTATCATGTAAAATATTTGTAACCAATCAACCGCATGCTAGATCACGATCTTAATTGCAATGAAATCAAACAAGCGTATATATATATATATGAGTCCGGTTATATAGCCCCCCTTTAAATAGCCCAATAATGATCGCTCGATCTGGACAATCCGTATTATTTTTTTTAACGGTTATAACGATGACATGTGCCTGCCTTTGTTAGCCTTTTGAGCTGGCTAAAAAAGTAGCTCAGCTAAAAGTAAGTCATTTAGTACTCCCCTGTCCCCCAAAACAGATCTCAAAAAATAAAACCCAAATCTTCCCCATTTTGTTTCATCGAGAGAAAACCTAGATGATAGGCGATCCAAGGAATCCGACGAGCTATACCATAGATATAAACTTGTTTTGTAGTCCTCAATACTTGCAAGAATATTGAAACAGAACCTACACTTTGTTGGTCTATGTGATACCTAATTCGACCACTTAGTTTGAAGGAAGTCTATAGAGTTTTCAGATCTTAAATCTAAAAAAACAAAATCAACCCAAGTTATGTAAAAAGACATTATAGACATTTTGGTCATATGCTAACCAAATATATATGTCTATACATAAATGTACAAATATTCATTTATAACATGAATATCTTCATTTCATGCATGAAAATTATTATAGGTAACAATATATGGGTTAAGAGAGAGATTGGATTTACTCTCTCTCTCTATCTCTAACGCCCCCACCTATGGGGTCTACTTTGTCATTAATTTCTTGCATGCAATATACTTAGTGTGATCTAAAAAAATATTTTCCAATGAATTAAATCCTCACATGCACATTTATATATATCAAATCAACATATTTTCACATGAAATAATGATTTCAACTCAACACAACTACTAATGATATCAATAAATTTCACATGAAATAATAACTACAAATGACATCAATAAATTTCACATGAAATAATAATTTCAACTCAACATAACTACTAAAATTAACCATCTAAGCATATGCAAAGCAAATTTATGCATGCATGCAAAACGTGTATGTAGGCAAGGAATTCGTTAATTCCACCCCTATAGAAATTAACACATGGGTTTTTGACACCTAACATATAGATTAGTCCAAAGTTTCTGGACTATACTCGACCCATGGGCCTGGGCCCATCTTGTCCATTTTACAATATGAGGAAAACAAATTCTCAGGTGTTACATCATCACCCCCTCCAAAGAATTTTGCCCCGAAATTCAAAATTATCAATAAGGGGAGGTTAAATCAGTTATCTGTAAACATCTTGGGGTATTTTTCTCGAATCACCGACTTCAGCTCCCATGTTGCCTCTTCGGGGCTATGGTGCTGCCACTGGATCTTTACCAGGTGAAGCGTCTTGTTCTGGAGTTCTTGTATTTTTGTGTCCAAAACACGTAAGGGCTTCTCCCCGTACATAGTGTGCTCATCCAACTGAACCTCTTGCCAATCTATGATATGTGAAGGATCCGCGTGATATTTCCGTATCATTGAGACATGGAACACATTGTGCACATCAGTCAATTGCGGCGGTAAAGCAAGTCGATACGCCACTCCCCGACTCAATCAAGTATTTTAAATGGTCTGATGTAACGTGGTGACGATTTCCCTCTTTTGCCAAACCTCTTGATTCTAGGTTGTGGGCCGACCTTCAGGAACACATGCTACCCCTCCTGAAATTCAGGTGGTCTCTTTCGATTATCAGCATACTGATTTTGTCTATTTTGAGCCGTCACCAGTCTCTCCTTGATTAGCCGAACAATCTCTGTGGTTCGCTGCACGACATCTGGTCCCATCACACTCTTTTCACTAACCTTGGCTTAACATAAAGGTGTTCTACAAGGTCTCCCGTAGAGAGCTTCATAGGGTTCCATGCCGATACTGGATTGGTAGCTATTATTATATGCGAACTTGATAAACGGTAGCTGGTCGCACCAGCTTCCTTAAAAATTCATAGCACATACCCTCAGCATATCCTCCAAAATCTATATGGTTCTTTTAAACTGTCCGTCCATCTGCGAGTGGTATGCCGCGCACAAGTGGAGTTGAGTTCTTATAGCTTCTTGGAAACTCTCCTAGAATTGATATGTGAACAACGGATCTCGGTCCGACACAATAGACAATGGTACGCCATGGTGTACCACAATTTCCTTCACACACAAAACACTTAGAGCTGCTACTGTGTCTGTTTGCTTAGTGGGAAGAAAATATGTAGACTTTTTGAGTCTGTCCATGATTACCCAGATACTTCCACAATGCTGTTTGGTTTTGGGTAATCCTCTCACAAATTCCATATTTATGAAATCCCACTCAGCAATATCCGGCGATTTTAGTGGTCCCGCTGGCCTGTGGTGTTCAATCTTTACTTGCTGACATATGAGGCACTTTGACATATATAAATCCATGTCCCTCTTCATACCCTTCCTCCAAAATTGTCTCTTCAGATCTTGATACATCTTGGTACTCCCTGGGTGTATGGAAAAGGTGGATTCATGTGCCATCATCAGGATCTCCTTCCTGAGTTCATCCTTTTCTGGCACACATATTCTTCCCTTAAAGAGGATTCTTCTGCCATTTCATGGTATCCATCCCTCTAGCGCATCATCAGCCTGGATTTGGGTTTTAACCTCCTGAAGCGACGCATCTTGTTGTTGTGCCTCTATGACTTTCCTCATGATGACAGGTTCTGCCACCGCATGAGCAAGATATGCTCTATCTGTCCCTCTCACCACTTGATGATCGAGGTCTGCTATTGTTTCCATCGTTCTGGTAGTTGCTAAGGTTCCGTGACTTTTTCTGCTTAGAGCATCTGCCACCACCTTAGCCTTTCTTGGATGATAGTTCAATGTGAAGTTATAGTCCTTCAAGAACTCTAACCATCTCCTCTGACGCAGATTCAGTTCTTTCTGCGTAAAAATATATTTCAGGCTTTCGTAGTTGGAGAGGACTTCGAACTTCTCTCCGTACAAGGACTGCCTCCAGAACTTTAGCACAAAAACTACCGCTGCCAACTCAAGATCGTGAGTCGGATAGTCCTTCTCGTGGTTCTTCAGTTGTCGCGATGCATATGCTACAACCTTTCCTTTCTGCATAAGGACTCCTCCAAATCCTCCGTGTGATGCATCACAGTATACTGAATGACCGATTCCTGGCTCAGGGGTCACCAGAATTGGGCAGTTGTTAACCTTGTCTTCAATTCCTCGAATGATTTTTCGCACTTAGAGTTCCACTCGAACTTGACCCCTTTCCTCATCAGCTTCATCAGTGGAGCTGCTATTCTGGAAAAGTTTTCCATAAACCTCTGGTAATATCCTGCCAAGCCCAAGAAACTTTGAATTTCATGGACGTTCTTAGGTCTCTCCCATCCGACCACCGCTGCTATTTTATCGGAGTCCATTGTGATACCCTGTTTCGATATGACATGCCTCAGAAATAGAACTTTGGTCATCCAAAAACTATATTTACTCTTTTTTGAATAAAGCTGATGCTCTCTAAAAGTCTATAGAACTATTTTTAGATGTTCCTTATGTTCCTCCATAGTCTTCGAGTACACCCGTATATCATCTACGAAGACTACTACAAAAAGATCCAAGTAGGGCTGAAACACTCTATTCATTAGATCCATGAACGCCACTAGTGCATTGGATAGCCCGAAAGGCATTACTAAGAATTCAAAATGTTCATAGCGGGTCCTGAATGCCGTCTTCTCAATATCCTTCTCCTTAATTCTGAGTTGGTGGTAGCCCGATCGCAGATAAATTTTTGAGAAGTGCTTGGCTCCTTTCAATTGATCGAAGAGATCTTCAATCCTTAGCAGTGGATATCTATTCTTGATGGTCACCTTATTAAGCTGACGGTAATCTACACATAACCTCATTTCCAATTGCGTGGCATTATTCAATCACCTCATCCCTTGTGTCAAATAGCTACATTTAACATATTCAACTGTAAGTGAACTTGTATTTGACATACACAACATGTAAGTAACTTTTAAGGGTAAATCAACTACATGAACCTTATCAGTGGTGAATTTCTCTATTATATCATAACTAATGCCCAAGGGAACCTGCTCTCAAGCACATCCAAGACGAATTTTAGTTTTTGTGGGAACCCCCTCCTCAAGCACATCTTCAAGTAGAATTCTAGTATTTGCGGGAACCCTACTCACACCCTGTACAAGTACGGCATTTACTATAGTTAGATTCCCTTCTGAAATCAAGAAAGTAAAATCAAAAACTGAAAACGGACCTAGGTACCCATTTTGACATACATAAACAGATGGACCAAATAGTCTGTTTGTTATCTCTTACTCAAATGGCCAAGGGCGTCCGTTTATTGTTTGAAAAAATAAATTTACAAAATCAGTACCAAATCGAGAGGTATTTTTTGAAAATAGCTAAAAAGGGATGGAGGAAAATAAAGTCAACAAAATAGACTTCTTGAACCGATTTCCAAACTAAATAAACGGACTTACATCACCGTTTTGAATTCAAATAAAAACAGAGTAGGTAATCCGTTCAACATATGGAATGGATGGTTTTGGTGGTCCGTTTTATGGTTTCAAACAAAGAATAGAATTACAATAAAAGTTCGAAGTGAACATGTTGAAAATGGAAGAATAAAATAAAGTTGCGTAGAAGGTTTATAAAACGGACCAAAAAGACCCCCTAAGTCCTTTTAAAGTGGACTTAAAAAGGGGTCGGGGTCCATTTTAAAGCTTCTTCCTCAGGGCTTAGGGTCCGTTTACACGGATGATTCTGGGTTTTTTTATGGCATTTTTTACTACAAAAATTTGACAAACGAAAGCAAATGAGTCTAGGATTACCTCTGAGTGGTGCAATTCGGAGTCTTTGACGGGATTTGAGGACCCAATACCCTCCCATATGAGTTCTTGGATGAAAATTCATCTTTAGAATGGGTATCCTTTGAAGCTTCACACAACTCCATTATCATTGGTTGGGAAAACTACGACGGATCTTTGTCAAATTTCCGATGGAACTTCGGGGAATCTCCAGCGAATCTTCAATGAATCTTGGATGGATATTCAATGCTTTTTTATTTTTTTTTAAAAAGCCCTAGATTCTATCTTCTTTGTAAATAGTAATAAATTCATTTTAGATTTATTTTAACAATAAAAAAAGTTTTATATAAGATTTATGTTTAGATCCCTTGAAATATTTTATTTTCAAATAGTTATCAGCTTGCTTTGCCGCCCCAGTTGGAAAATGTTCATGATGTCTTTCATGTCTCAATGTTGCAGAAATATAAACCAGATCCAACACATGTTATCGACGGGCAAGATTTGGAGATCCGTGATGACACATCTTATAAAGAGCAACCAATTCGAATTCTTGACACTAAGGAGCAAGTGTTATGCACAAGGACCATACAACTGGTTAAGGTATTATGGCGGCTTCACATTACCGAAGAGGCAACTTGGGAGCTCGAGTCCAAAATTCGAGCAAAATATCCTGCATTATTTGAAGGTACATTTTTATTTTTGGGATGAAATCCTTTAAAGGAGGGGGGAATGTAATACCGTGAGTTTCCGATTCTGTGTGTATTTGGATCGAGTCTGACCCGAGAACAAGGGTTATGATCTTTATTTGTGCTTGAATTATATTTTGTGTGGTTATTTTCTTATTGCGCGCTTTTGCTTTGAATTAATCTGATCATCTTTAATAACTAAGGCTAAAAATTATTACATGAATAATCTATTAATTAAAAAACATTACTACTTGAGGGGTAATATAGTCATTTACAAAATATATAGTTTTTGTATAAGATAAAAGAATGTGGTAAACCATTTGGCCTTACCCAATTTTTTATTTCAATAAACTACCTACTGGAATATGGAATTTAATTAGTTGTTAATATGTTATACATCTTATTTAAGTTAGGTTACACACAATGGATCCTACTTAACGAAAAAAAAAAAGAAAAAATAGTTCCAAACTTAAAAAATGAAAGAAATGTGTAATACACTTTTAATTTAAAATTACTAATGTTTAAGGGAAGCCACTTTTGTTAAGGGAACCCTGTTACAATTTTAGTATGTTTGGGTTTACACTTTATATAAATATAAACTAAAACCCAAAACCCTCTTGTTTCTATTGGTCGACTTTTAGAGAGAGAGAGGGAAGACCGACTAGGGTTGGAGGCAGGAAAACTTCAAGTTACTCTTGAAGGTTAATCGATCGTGTGTATAGGAGGAAGGGCTAAAGGCTTCAAGTACAGGGATTCTTCTTTTTCTTCTTTTTCTTCCTTGGGATTCAACTTCTTCGGTGATTTGAGGCAAGTAGTAACTTGCTCTTTTGGTGTAGATTTAGGTTTTCTATGATGTTGGTATGCTTTCTTAATGATTGAATGCATGAAAATCAAGTGTTTATGTTGTTTATATGATAACTACATGAATGAATGCGAGAAATCCATGATCGCATGATGTGTGCATGTTCGTAATGGTTAGAATGCATGGAATCTATGAATATTTGATGAATATATGATTCCCTAACATTGTATGTGAGAAAAACCATATTTCCACAGAGTTTGGTTGAAAAATAAAACCTAAAATAGCGTAAAAACCCAGGGAGTATCGATACCTATAGAGCAGGTATCGATACCGACTGAAGCCTAACCAACAGGTCAGGTCAGTATCGATACCAGGCTCAGATGGTATCGATACCATGGCAGTATCGATGCCACCCCACCTGTTCCCACGATGGAGGTTGGTATCGATACCAACCAAGCTGGTATCAATACCAACTGTCCTTTTGGCCTTAAGTAAGTTGTTCTTGAGTTTTATTTAATGAAAATAGGCTTGTGTTGATGGCTATCATGATGTATATCTTGCATAATATAAGAATATATATGTGTTTATGAACAAGAATACATGTTTAATCTCTTGGTAGGATACTTCATGATGATGAATACTTTTGGACACACCTAAGATATGTGAAACCTACATAAACGGAAAGTGTGGTTAAATAACTTGTTTGGCTTGTGTGCAAACATAGTTAAGGTCCTGTATAGGCCTGGTCCTCTCCAAGCGAGGTCTACGGAATCGCCAAGTAAGGTCTACGGAATCACTTGACATATAAGTAAGGCTGACAGGGTTACTAGTGTTTGGGGGATGGATTTCGAGGCGGTTCATCGGATTCACGTGGCGCACGGCCAGTGTCTCGAGTGAACTACAGGGATGGGTGAAACATGGGTAGTAACTAGAGTACACCACTTATTGCGAGAACCTAATCTTAATTGAAGATCATAAAATACCACAACCATTATTCTATGCATCTTTTTAAATTTGTTTAATCTTTTAGGTTAACATATCTTATGTTATATTGTTAATACACTCTCGTGAAACTCATAGTTAACTTGATTCTAAGCCAAGGGAACTAGTGAACTTGCTGGCTAGGTATTGACCTAGCGCCATTAATCTTTTCAGGTCCAGGTTATCAGGCGAATACTTAGTAGCAAAGGTGTTCATAAGTCAAGAATAAGTCTTCGGAGTTTTTCCAGATTCTTGAAAAAGGTGCTCAACCCACAGGAACCGTTCATGATATTTCAAAGAAGGAAATGGTTGAATAATTGAAAAATGAGATTATTTAGGAATACACATTGAATGCTGAGATTACGCATTGAGTTTCTGGTAGTAGATCCATAATCCAAAAAGTGTTTGTGATTGTTCCAGAAGAAATGAAACAAAAGATACGGTAGAACTAGGAATGTAGTGAATAGAGATCTTCATTTTGTTATTCACCATTCGGGGCGATGAACTAAACCAGATAGTTATATGATTCAAACAAAACAGCTTCCGTGAAGATAATAGCTATTTTTTAAATTAAGTTTAGTTGGTTAGACACATGTTTAGTCCATTATTCTTTGAGAATATTCATTCATTCGTTTGTTCATATGATAGTTTATCTTTAAGCTAATAAAGTTTATTTCAGCTTTATTTTACTTGTGTATTGAATGTGAGTGCAAGCTTCTTGTTAGCTTAGTGTAACATCTACACCCTAGAGAAACAGGTTGTTAATGGTTTCGCCGGAATGCCTATTTTATTTTGAGTAAGGGCTGCAGACCTGAAATGTGAGGGTGGAGCATTACAGTTGGTATCAGAGCCTCAGGTTCAAAGTCCTGGAGGGAGTAAAACCAATTAGGATGTTGTTTGTGACACAATAGGCACAAAACCTAAGAGGCACTTGAATGAATTGCTTGCTTGTTGTTTACTGCTTGGCTTGGATAGCGATAGACTTAGTTCCGTTTCTTACCCTCTTTTTCCTATGTCTCAGAACTATGTCTGGGAGGCGAGGAAGAGGTAGAGGTGGTCAGCGTGGAGGTAGGAGTGCTCGGGGGAACAAAGATAATGTTCCTACTAAAGAGGTGAATGCACCACAACCCGAGGTTCCTCTACCACCACAACAGGGAGAGATAGGGCAAGGATCGGGTCAGAATCGGGCAGGAGGTGTCAATCCACAAATGCCGGAGTGGACGATGTTGCGTCAGTTAATCACGGAGTTAGTAGTGGCAGTTGTGGATGCCAGGCTGGATGCTAGATTGTAGAGAAAGAGAAAAGAGAGAGAAATGGGAAGAACTCTCATCTCTTTTAGGTTTTAGTGGCGAAACTGAAAGAGAAAGAGGAGAGAGAAATGGGAAGAACTCTTCTCTATTTTTTGGTTTAAATTGCCAAAAATCACGCGGTTCTCTGTTTGGCCATAGTGTTCCAATGGTCACATGTCGTTGCGGTCGAAACTTTACGGCCTCAGGTTTTCTACATAAATATCAAGATATGCCACTAATGCTGTAACGTATGCTCTCTCTAGTGGCACCAGCTCCGGTTCGAGTGCTTCAGCCACTGGTGGTACAAGTAGGAGCGCCCACATGGCTGGAGTTACATAAACACTTTTTGAGTTTGAAGCCACAAACCTTTGGGGGTTCTATAGATCCATTAGTGGCTCATCAGTGGATCAAGGAGTTGGAGAAGACTTTCTGTACTTTTCAGTGTCCAGAGGAGTATAAGCAGAGGTTTGCAGATTTTCAGCTTGTAGATAATGCTCTGGATTGGTGGGAGTCTCGTTCCCAGGATCGGGATACTACCACCCTAACTTGGCTGCAGTTTTAAGTGATGTTCTTTGACTAGTACTTTCCTCAGAGTGAACGAATGGCGATGGAGAAGGATTTCCAAGAGTTGTGACAGAAAGATGACCAGATTGTGGTAAATTATGAAAGAGAGTTCTCTAAACTAGCTTTGTATGCACCGGGTCTCATTCCAACTGAACAAAGTAAGATACAAAAGTTTCTGAGGGGATTGAATTGATAGATCTCGAGGCGGATTATCGGACAACCCATTTCGATACTTTCGCTAAGGTTGTGGAGTGTGCACGACTTTATGATCAAGAAATCCAAAAGGCACACTAGAAGATGAGTGAGAATGATGAGACTAAGTCACCATACAAACGTGATCAGAAGAACAGTCAAGGGCAGCAAGGCAAGAACCGTGGCAACAGGGATAACTGAAAGAGACAGAAAACTCTAGAAAAGAACACCAGTGTGGTAGTTCCTGCACAGCCCGAAGCGCTGAAAGCTGAAGGGGGCAATAGGCGTGTGATTAAGGGACCGTGTTATGCCTGTGGTATGATAGGACACAAAGCAGCAGATTGCCTGCATAGCAATGGGGCTCAATGGGCTAGGCAGAATCAACAGCCGAGAAAAAACGAACAGGGTCAAGCTCGATCACAACCAGCACCTAACCAGAGAAAACAGCAGCAGGGACAGCAATAGGAACAGCCTCAGGATAGAGCCTATGCTGTAGTTCCTAGGGATGCGAGAGCGCCAGAGGGAATGGTGGAAGGTACGTTCCTAATTCACACTCGGCCTAGCCGAATCCTTTTGATTCTAAAGTTTCTCACTCCTTCATATCACGTATATTCTTGGACACCTTGGCACTTAGGCCAGTAAAGTGTGCTTACCCTTTCTCTGTTATGTCACTGATAGGGAGGACAGTACTAGTAGAACTAGCAGGCAAGGGTTGTGTCATTAATTTAGGAAAACTAGATTTTGCCTCAGATCTTTATGTGCTAGGTCTAGGGGGCTTTGATGTGATACTAGGCATGGATTGGCTTGCAGCATATGCGAAGTTGGATTGTTACGCAAAGACGGTAACATTTTCCATACCTGAGGAAACGATATACGTGTTGTCGTTATCACAAGGATGTGGTCTTGATAGGATACACTTGTGTTTTGTGGATATGTTGGAGCATTTGGTTGAAGGTAGAGGGCTTGAATCGATCCTTGTGGTGCGCGAATACCTCGATGTATTTGGCAAGGTCCCAGGGTTACCACCTCACAGAGAGATAAACTTCTGCTTGGAGCTAGTTCTGAGTACAAAATCGATTGCTAAGACACCTTATCGGATGGCTCTAATAGAGATGAAAGAATTGAAGAACCAGATAAACCTGTTTTGGCTTAGGGTTTCATAAGTCGTAGTTCGTCACCATGGGGTGTACCAGTTCTTTTTGTTAAAAAGAAAGATGGGTCCATGAGGCTATGTATAGACTACCGGGAACTGAACAAGGTTACAGTGAGGAATAAGTATCCTTTGCCTAGGATAGATGATCTGTTTGATCAACTTAAGGGAGCACAATGGTTCTCTAAGATAGACTTAAGGTCAAGTTATTATCAGCTTAGAGTCCGAGAGCAGGACATTCCCAATACAGCATTCCTGATAAGATATATGACTTACGAATTCTTGGTAATGTCATTTGGGCTTACTAATACACCAACCGTGTTTATCGACCTAATGAATCCGGTTTTCAGAGAATTCTTGGATCAGCTTGTGATTGTCTTCATTGATGACATTCTAATTTACTCCAAGACACGAGAAGACCACGAGATTTATTTGCGTAGAGTACTTCAGACTCTACAAGAACACCAGTTGTATGCTAAATTCGAGAAATGCGAATTTTGGCAACAAGAGGTGAAGTTCATAGGACACATAGTGTCAGGAGCGGGAGTGACAGTGGATCCCTCCAAGGTTAAGGTTGTACTGGAGTAGTGGCAACCCACTCGGTTCGAAGTTTCCTAGGTTTGGCTGAGTACTATAGGTGGTTCATCGAAGGATTTTTGATGATTACAGGTCCTTTGACTAGTCTCACTAAGAAGGACGTTCCATTCAAGTGGGATGACAAGTGTGAGCAAGTGTTTCAAGAGTTGAAGGCAAAGTTGACGATAACCCCAGTTTTGATCATACCGGAAAGTGGAACCAGACTTGTGGTGTTTACCGATGCGTCGCATCAAGGACTGGGATGTGTTTTGATGCAGAACAACTGAGTGGTTGCTTATGCTTCGAGAAAGTTGAGAATATGTGCACAACTATGCGACTCATGATCTCGAGTTAGTAGTTGTAGTGTTTGCACTGAAGATTTAGAGACACTACTTGATAGGTGAAAGGTTTGAGCTCTTTTCGGATCATAAGAGTCCCAAATACCTGTTTTCACAAAATGAACTGAACATGAGACAACGTAGATGGTTGAAACTACTGAAGGATTATAACTTTCAGTTGCAGGATCATCTGGAAAAGGCTAACATAGTGGCAGATGCATTGAGCAGGCAGCCTAGGGGTATATTAGCCTCTATAATAGTCCAGCAGTGGCGACTGTTGGAGGTAGCTTTGGAGTACGACTTCGGCTTGGCAACCCACGAGCAGAGACAACTGTTGTTGGGTAGTGTGGTCATTCGACCTACTCTGGTAAGCCAAATCATCAGTGAGTAAGGAAACGATCAATGGTTCTGTGACAAAAGTTGCAGGTATTCAACAAGGAGAAATCATGGACATGACTGTAGGGGATGATGGTGGCATGAGGTTCAAGGGTCGCTTGTGTGTTCCAGAGAAATTTGAGTTGAGGAGGAACATCTTGAACGAGGCACATCGTAGTACGTACACTATACATCCTGAAGGGAACAAGATGTATCGGGATCTCAAACGACACTTCTGGTGGTTAGGAACGAAGCGTAGCATTGCAAAGTTCGTGCGTACATACTTTATGTGCCAGCAAGTGAAGGCAGAGCAGCGAAAACCAGTAGGTACCTTGCAGTCCTTACATATACCCGAGTGTAAGTGGGAGAATATATCTATGAATTTCATCGTTGGATTACCCAAGTCTAGGAAGGGAAACGACTCCATTTGGGTGATCATGGACAGACTGACCAAGTGTGCACACTTTGTGCCAGTCAAGAAGACATACACCGCAGAGTAGTTGGCTTCGTTGTATGTGAAGGAGATAGTTTGATATCACGGAGTTCCAGTCTCAGTGGTGTCAGATCGGGATACTTCGTTTACCTCGAAGTATTAGAGAGTTTTTCAAGAAACTATGGGAACGCAGCTTGACTTTAGCACAGCCTTTCATCCACAAATGGATGGGTTGACAGAGGGTGTTAACCAAAGGCTGGAGGACATGCTCCGTTGTGTAGTTCTAGACTTCAAGTGTAATTGGGAAGATTTATTACTGCTTGTTGAGTTTGCCTACAACAACAGTTACCAAACCAGTATAGGGATGGCACCATTTGAAGCGTTGTATGGCAGACCTTGTAGATCTCCAGTATGTTGGGCAGAAGTCAGAGAGTCGAAACTTCCAAGATCAAAAATCGTGCAACAAACTACAGAGAAAATAACTCTAATCAGAGACCGTATGTGAGCAACGCAGAGTTGTCAGAAAATTTACACCGATCAGAGGCGTAGGGAACTTGAGTTCGAGGTAGGTGATCAAGTGCTACTGAAGGTATCACCGATGAAGGGTGTTCTTCGGTTTGGCAAGAAAGGGAAGTTGTCGCCGCAGTTATTTGGACCTTTTCCTATCCTAGAGAGTAAGGAAAGTGGCTTATCGGTTAGCTTTACCAGATCAGTTGGCAGGAGCTCATGATGTTGAAAGGTCCATGTTTTATGTTTGTCGAATTTCATGTTAAAGGTAAACTCAAGATGGTCAATGTAACTTGAGTTAGAGTCTAGTGAGTCTCGGTTCACTTCGGTTGAAAAAGAAGAAATCTACAAAGGCTCCGAAGAACTCAACTCACCACCGGAAGTCATCCTAGGATGGTAAGTGACTTAGAACACTAAGTACCATAGGTGGTTANCGATTCTTGTTTCCGCATATTAATGAATCGAATAAGTCAATACTCTTGACTAGAGATTTTAGTTTCCATCTTTATCACTAACATTATTTTTATTTGGTGATTGTGTAATCCTTAACCCTAGTCACATTGACATACGGTTATTCCAACTAATAACCGTAAGGATTTTAGACTTTCAGATGTCTTCTATGTGTCTATGCTTCAGAAGCATCTCAGAGATGAGGACCATCCAGCAATGGTCGATTTCCATGAGTTAGAGCTGCAGCCAGGAGCAACCTATGTATAGAAGCCTTATAGAATTCTTAACTGCAAGGAGCAGAAGCTTAGGTCAAGATCAATACCTTGGGTGAAGCTGCAGTGGCACCATCATGTGCGCGAGTTACCCGGATCTTTTTGAAGAGGTATGTGCGATTTCGAGGACGAAATCCTCTTTTAGGGAGGTACATTGTAATACCCTTTTAATTTAAAATTACTAATATTTAGGGGCAGCCACTTTTGTTAAGGGCACCTTGTAGAGTTTTAGTATGTTTGGGTTTACACTTTATATAAATAATAATTAAAACCCAAAACCCCTCTTGTTTCTATTGGTCGACTTTTAGAGAAAGAGAGGGAAGGCCGACCAGGGCTGGAGGCAGGGAAACTTCAAGTTTTTCTTGAAGGTTGATCGATCGTGTGCATATGAGGAAGGGTTGAAGGCTTCAAGTGCAGGGATTCTTCTTCTTCTTCTTCCTTTGGATTCAACTTCTTTGGTGATTTGAGGCAAGTAGTAACTTGCTCTTTTGGTGTAGATTTAGGTTTTCTATGATGTTGGTATGGTTTATTAATGATTGAATGCATGAAAACCTAGTGTCTATGTTGTTTATATGATAACTACATGAATGAATGCAAGAAATCCATGATCTTATGATGTGTGCATTTTCTTAATGGTTAGAATGCATGGAATCTATGAATATTTGATGAATATATGATTCCCTAACATTGCAGGTGAGAAAACCTAAAATTGTGGAAAAACCCAGGGAGTATCAATACCTACAGAGTAGGTATCGATACCAGCTGAAGCCAGACCAACAGGCGAGGTCAGTATCGATACCAAGCTCAGGTGGTATTGATACCAGGGCAGTAGCAATACCACCCATAGCTGGTATCGATACCAGCCCTACCTGTTCCCACGATGGAGGTTGGTATCAATACCAACTGTCCTTTTAGCCTTAAGTAAGCTATTCTTGAGTTTTATTTAATAAAAATAGGCTTATGCTGATGGCTATCATGATGTATATCTTGCACAATATGAGAATATATATGTGTTTATGAACATCAATGCATATTTAATCTCTTGGTAGGATACTTCATGATGATGAATACTTGTGGACATACCTAAGATAAGTGAAACCTACATAAATGAAAAGTATGGTTAAATAACTTGTTTGGCTTGTGTGCAAATATAGTTTAGGTCCTGTATAGGCCTAGTCCTCTCCAAGAGACGTCTACAGAATCGCCAAGTGAGGTCTATGGAATCACTTGACATGTAAGTAATGCTGACAGGGTTACCAGTGTTCGGGGGACGGATTTCGAGGTGGTTCATCGGTTCCACGTGGCGCACGGCCAGTGTCTCGAGTGAACTACAGGGGCGGGTGAAACGTGGGTAGTAACTAGAGTACATCACTTGTTGCGAGAACCTAATCTTAATTGAAGATCATAAAATGCCGCAGCTGGCATTCTATGCATCTCTTTAAATTTATTTAATCTTTTATGTTGACATATCTTATGCTATATTGTTAATACACTCTCGTGAAACTCATGGTTATCTTAATTCTAAGCAAAGGGAACTAGTGAACTTGCTGGCTAGGTTTTGACCTAGCACCATTAATCTTTTCAGGTCCAGGTCATCAGGCGAATACTCAGTAACGGAGGTGTTCGTAAGTGAAGAATAAGTCTTCGGAGTTTTCCCAGATTTCCGTGAAGACATTAGTTATTCTTTAAATTAAGTTTAGTTGGTTTGGACACATGTTTAGTCTATTATTCTTTGAGAATATTTGTTCATTCGTTTGTTCATATGACAGTTTATCTTTAAGCTGATAAAGTTTATTTCAGCTTTATTTTACTCGTGTATTGAATGTGAGTGCAAGCTTCTTGTTAGCTTGGTGTAACGCGTACACCCTAGAGCTACAGGTTGTTAATGGTTTCACCAGAATGCCTAGTTCTCATTGAGTAAGGGCTGCAGACCTAAAATATGACGGCGGGGCATTGCAAAATTGGCTGTTAAGAGGTTGAATTACCTGGGATTTTTTATTTTTCACTGTGTTAGAAGATCTAATTACTTATTCTAAAGAATTTTGAGAAAAATCCTCTATTAATGGAGTTTTCTTCCCTAATTCATCATCATCCATATTAATAACATCAAAATGATGCTACCTATGACCGAAAAATTATCTTTAGAGGTCCATTAACGAATAAAGATGGCGGTTTAGGTTTGTTGAAGATGGCAATTTAGGTTTGTTAAGTAGGGACAAAAAAAACCCTACTTTTTAATAAGAAGAAACAGTCGATATCATGTTTGCAATTACTTTGGACCTTTTTGTAGAAGATAATATTTGTTAGGGATCTATGTACAATTTTAATAAATTTAGTTGTAGTCAAATTATTTTGACTTTAGTTTGACTGTTAGCCCTTAACTAATTTTGTATGGTCAATAACACGCCTTTAAATGTATCATCCATTTGGCCTACGTCCAAATCTTAGCAAGGTTGTGTTTGGTAAAATTAGTTATCATTGAATTTTGTATGATTTATTTTATTGATAAGTATAAATCAAATCATTTGGTAAAATTAAATCCAGTCTTTTAAGTGGTGTTTGCTTATTTTGGCCTCTAATTTTGATTTATATGCATCTAACTCTGTGATGTATAGGATCTTCAAGCTTAGAATTCTACAATAGACTCATTTTTGCATCAGGTCAAACCTCAATTTCAAGTTCAACCTAAATTTTTAGTTTAGTTGATGGTGTTTGTTTTTGCCAAGGCATCTGAATCTAACCTGTTTGAATTTAATTGTTTAAATTTGAGTTGTTTATTTGCTTTTACCTTTACAATTAACCTTTGTAGAGTCGGATTTTCAAAGTGAGTAGTCACGTAAAAAATTAATCCCAATTTGAGATGAAGTTCTTGATGTGAAATGGAAATGAATTCATTTTATAATTCCTAAGTTTGAAGATCCTTGACGATTCAAAGTGAGATATCCATGAATTAGATTCAATCTTTCAAATGCCCAGAAAAAACAAGCCACCAAATCTGACTATACCAAGAGGTAAAAGAATTTACATAAGTCAGATTTAAACAAGATTTAGTTGCCTAAGACATTTAACATTAGGCATAACATTGTACATTAAGTCTAAGTAACCAGAACGTGGATCTGGAGTGAGAACGAGAACGAGAATGGGAGCGTTGGAGCGGCTTGTTGAAAAGTGTCTCTAATTCAAAAAAGTATTCAAAGTGGGAGCATCGAAGCATGGTTCGGAGTGGGAACGCAAGGTTTCGAAGTGGAAGCGTCACCCCTATACCACAATTCTGGTTACTAAGCATTACGTCAGATAATCAGCTTAAGTTTTAGCTAAATACTCACTTTAAAAATCTGACTCTATTAAGTAGTAAAAAATTTAAAATCATTCAAACAAGTAAAATTCACACAAGCCAGAGTCAAATGCCAACAAAAATATAACACCACGTTACTTAGACATGAAACTTTCAACTTTCTTTGTCAAATTTAGACCACAATATTCCAGAAAACAAGCACAATCAAGCGCACGCATGCACAAACATAGGTTAGGTTATATAGCTCCCCTTATATAACCCCCTTTAAAAAAAACCCTTTGTGGGGCCAACATGAAATGCATTCAACATGTGGATAACATAGTTACTTAAAATCAGCTTATTCTAAAACTTCTAACCTCAAATCCACCCGTTTTAAATCAACGGTCAAAATAAAAGTTTAAAACTTGTAAATTTTTTAAAGGCTAATTTGTCTAGGTTAGAAGTTTTAGAAGAAGTTGATTTTTTTTAATATGATGAAATACATAGTGAGGAGAAGATCCTCTCCAAAAATTAGCTCCTGGATACATTATGTGGGCCCCACAAGCGGGGGTTATATAAGGGGCTATATAATCTCACCCTATATACGAGCCCCTCAGTTTCCCCCCCACGCGCGCTTCGCACGCACCACGATTTGGCAAATTATGCAGCGCGTTATTATTAAAAGAAATAAATTTACAGGTGGGACCACTAGGAGACGACCCATGGGCTGATGTGATCTGAATGTTGAGGAGACCATCTTCACAAAAACTTAGCCCTTGGATCAACTCCGTGTCTGTCACACCCTGATCCCAGACTCCCAATGGTCCGACCCACTTATCGAGTCGAATCCATAACCCAAGCCTCGGAGCATGAACTAGGGATGAAAAGAAACATCTAACGCCTAGTTAAACACTATATAAAACCTTTAATTCACTAGGTTTAGTCTCTACTAATTTCCCTAATTGAGTTGTAAATACTTTGGGTCTTTAATATTAATGGCTAAGGACTAAACTAATTGAAATAGTTGCTGTCAGAGTTATTGCATCACTGGAGAAATTTAGGCCTTTTCTCTCTAACCAAAATTTGGATTGCTATGGGGTCAAGATCTTTGGAAACTAGACAAAGAAACCTAAAACTCTTATGTTTTCACCCAAAGGTAATTCTCTATGGTTTTACACAAAAACTACATGCAATGCAAACCATTACAGGAAATCTGGATTTTCCAAAAACCATGGTCCAACTTAAGGTAGTCTAAAAGTCGAACTCCTAGGTTCGGAATATGATGAAACTCCCTAGGGTTTTACTTCAGAGTCTAACAAACGGTATTGCAGAAGGCATAACATCCATTTAATGCATGTATCATAATGAAAATATTAAATCATTCCTTATATGTCATAATGAATCAAAACTATCATGCTATTGAATTCATTCAACCATATCATAAGTATTCATCATCCGTCATGGTTTAAAATTCAAACTAGCTAATCAAAAAAATGTTAATAAATTAAAACAAAACATATTAAGCAAGAGATCAAATGCCCCATATCTAATGTGATCTAAATCTATCTTCATCTGTATCAGGTTCTTGGTACGTACTTCTAGTTCTTCGCTTTCTTTTACAGTTCTCTAGTGAAACTTCGTGTCCTTCTTCTTGTTCTTGTAAGGGGGTAAAAACGTAGGGTGAGCAAAGCCTAGTAGGTACAACAAAAATATAGGTTGATGACTTAACACTATTTTTTCTTTGGAAAAATCACAAGCCTTTTTGCCACAAAATCCTCATCCAAACAATGCCTCTTTGAAACTATCTTTGAAATCCTCTTTCATACACTCTTCTTTTTCAAAACCTATTCAACCATCTAAATTTGAACTCTTAAATACACTTTTGAAAACGACTTTGGTGTCAGCTAAAACAGGTTTATTTTTTAAAGATCAACAACTACATGGAGATAAACATGATTCAACTATATATAAAATTAGTATTGTATGCAGCAACCTATATTCTCATATTATTATATATATTAATGATTAAATCTTTATACCTTTCATCAGGGCAGTTGCGGCAGCCTAAATGGCTATTACGATCGCTAACCCCCATCACATTTGGACGGATCCAGATAAACCTCTCTTGCGGAGATGCCACTAGGGCATATACAACGTCAATTAAGAGAAAAAAATCCATTAGGACAAACTGACGATTAAATATATTTTATATAATGATTCACCTTTCACATGAAGCATAAATGTTCCTCTCTTACATAGCACATTATATACCTCTCTTTTGGAGCATATTATATTTCTCACTTATGGAGCACAATTCACACCTAATTTAGTGATTATTTTGATACCATCATGGGTATCCTAGTAATGGTTACTATAGCAACTAACCTCACAACTCAGGTGTCTCTTTTTAAACCTTTCGTCTTTCACTTTAACTTCGTAGTTGCTTTTAAATCAACACTCATGATCACACATCCAAAATCCAATGCAATTTTATGCAGAAAACCTTCTGAAAACATTATATACTTTTATAAAAATAAGTTTGAAAACATGCAACTAACTAAACAAGAAAACGAGGGATTTTGAAAAACAAAGTTTTAGGATAGTGGTTCTCCCTACCTTGTTCGCTTAATTCCACGAGGCTTTGACTAGCTTCTTCTAGCTTTAAGAACTCCAAGCTTTCTTCAAAAACTTACAGGGTTTTATTTTTCTTCAAACTTGGGTTTGAAGAAGAGGAGAAAATATTGAGAGAGAGAGAGAGAGAAATCGGCTAGGGGGTTTAGGTTTTCTTCTTCTTCTTCTTCTTTTTCTTTTTTTTTTTTGAAGTTAAAAGGGATAGTGTAGGAGAGAGGGAGTTTGGCTAGGCCCTTTGTATAGGGTTCGGCCTCCCCAATCCCACCCCTAAAAGGTTTCTAAAACCTTATCTAATCCTATCTCTAATCCCATTTTATCTTAAATTCTTAATTATCCTTTCTAATTTTTTTATTTAAACTAACTAATATATATATATATGGGCCGATTTTAATATAAGAGGATAAGTGTTTTAATAGATGGCTAGGATTAAAATCCTAAACCATCCAATGGTTCACATTAAATACTACAACTTTTAGTTAGTTAAGAAAACCTAAGTGTTTTAGGTTTTGGAAACTATTTCAATGGCTAGGATTTAGTAACTTTTAATCTAATGGCTAATATTTATTCCTTATTCATCAAGGTTTAGTATTTATCTTTAAAATACTAACAAATGTCTTTTAAATTAGTAATTATCTATATTTTCTTTTGAAAGTTATTAAAATTTAGGTATTTATCTAAATTAGGAAGTTTTAGGTTTTAGGAAACTTATTTCCTATAAAATAAGTGGAGCACAAGGCAGTCCCTTGTGCCCATATTTTTGCCAAGTGGGGCCCACCACTTAGTCACCTTTTATCCTAGTTTTACTATTTACACCCAATGTAATACCCTATATTTTGTATGGTATATTTTAGTATTTTTATGTAACTTAGTTTGGGTGTACTTAGTGATAGGGGTGTATAATCAAAGCTGGGTGTGGTTAATAATTTGTGTTTGGGGGTTAGGGTTAGTCTAAGTTAGATTGGAATTACTCTAATCTAATTAACTTAAGTGAGAGGACCCACTAGTAATAGGTTTTTTTTGTTCTAATACCCAAACACCTAGAAACCTAATGTGACTAGGAAACCCATTAGAATTAGAAGTTACTAATTGGTGGACTTCTCTCTTTGCATACCTGTGAGTGTAAAAGATGTTTTAAAGATTAGACTTGTACAACTTGTAACCTGAGTTGTGAAGTTAGTATTCGTTAGTTTCTTTAAAAAAGGGTTTGGACTGAATATGTTCTAATTTTTAAGTTTTAGGAATGGGATTTTAGGGTTTTTATTTATCAAGATCAGATTTGTACCTATACTTACACGGAAATCAGATTTATTTGTTGAAATCAGACCTCTATGTTTGATATCTACATGCAGAAATCTTACATATAGGAGTTGTAAACTAATTTACAAGCTGAAGTCTAATGCCTATAAGCTGTGAGATAAATTAGAACTGCTGGAATTTAATACATGTATTGTAAACTTGTTTATAGATTGAAAACAACAATAATATCACTGTAGGAGTTATTTATATGCTGCCATCAGTAGTAATAATGTTACAGAAAACTTAAAGAGTATGTTAGTATTGGTACTATTAATACTGCCATGATATTATCATTGCTGTAAATAGTTATTCCGTATGCAGCAATCATATGTATTAGTGTTGAAAATCCTATTTTGTATGCCGACAATGATAGCGAGAATGTTTCGAAAAACACTGAGTTGTTGAAACCATTATAGCTGCATAGTAGAAAATATTGGCAATGTATTATGTGGTTTAGTGGTTACTTTTTAATTAAATACGACTTTGTTTTAGAGCACGCTTTAGGCATCCAAGAGTTTTGCATGTGGTTGTTATGAGTTGTGTACATATTGTATGAGTTGCTTGAGAAGATGGGTACAATTGTTCTGCAATGAACTGGGACCTGAGCAGCACGTAGGGAAATTATTAAGCGGGTGTTTGTGTCCTGTAAAAAGTTTGAACTTAATAGAATAATGGTTTGAGTGTTTGAATACTAATGGCATTGTTGTTGTGGTAATTCTTGGTTGGTGGTTGACTCGACATTCTCATTACTTAATGCTGTGATGCCTGAGGGATTGCATTTGTAATGTATAGAGGTATACCAGCCGAGGCGGGTGACCTGATTTCGGAAGGAGAAGGGTCGATGTTAACACAAATTGCTTAGTGCCCGATAGGGTTAATTTGTGGACCACAAAAGTGGAATAAGTTGAGGGATGTGTTGAGATGCCTAGATTTCGAAAACCCACATAGTTAATTAAAGAACATAACCTACTTCAGTCGTTAAATGTAGGAATATTTATTTGTGTTTGTCGAGAGATTGTGCAAGTTGGTCGAACTAGCACTAAAGTTCAAAAGTGATGTGAGTGCCTTGTGTGGGATTGAATAGTGAACTGCGTTATGCTTGATCCCTATTTGGGTACGTAGGCAGCCATGGTGCGGTTCCGCATAAAAATATAACAAGCTCATAATTGTTGGTTTTGTTATTGATTGATTGACTATGGTGTTTCTTTGATTATATCTGCTATAGTTATTGATTGAAATTTTATGGGTTTCATTTTAATTGGACTTTTGTTTGTGCCTACGCTTTGGTCTTAATTTTATGTTAAATGTTATATGTTTGGTTTTAATGCTTCGAGTTACGAGTTTAAGTTTGGGTTTAGATGATAATTGGATTTGGGGCGTTACACCCAACTACCTCCTCTCATTTCATTTCCACTTTCATTTCATTTTTCATTTTTTATTTCATTTTTAATTTTTCATTTCGTTTCTAATGAAACCCTAATATTTCAAAGTGATTCTATCTTAATGGTTTGTTCCATTATTTTCATTACTAGGTTTCTTTCTCTAAGTGTTTATTATCATTTTTAGCCCTGAAATGTTTATTTCTAAGTTCATTTCATTTCTAAGCGACTTATGGCATTTCTATGCTTTAAAACTACTAGAAATAATTTTTGTTTCAAGTTATTCTAAGTTATAAGTTGGTTTCTATATTGAATGTGGGTCAATGTAACCCTAGTTTTCATTTCATTTCTCCAGTTTTCCAAACCGAAGGTTCTTTCTAAGGTTTTATGGCTCATTTCTACCAGATAACCTCTAATCTCTCACTAATAGAGATTTTGAAAACATTTGGTTTTGTTTTGAAAAATATTATGAAACATTAAAAAACATTTTATGGAAGACTCTCATGCAAAACTCATTTTGCAAAATATTTTTGAACTCATTTCTCCTCTTGTTATATTCCATGTATACCACTTATGCATTGTGGATGGTTTTTGGCAAAAAGCTTGTTTTTCCGATACGATTTGGTTTCTTTCCTTAGGCTTACACCATTCTAACACTTGTTGGGCCTTTTTTGGGTCCATGGGCCTTAAGCCCATGCTTAAGTCTAAGTGGAAAAATCTCGGGTGTTACACTATCACCCCCTCAAAATAATTTCATCCCGAAATTCAAAACAAAGTTGTACCTATGCAGATTGGCACTTACATTCTTCGATCATCGTGCTTAAATTCTCACCGTTACCCCTTTTTGTTTCTGAAATCTTTGTGAGAACTTTGGGACCTATAGGTTTCTTGGTGAACACAAACATTCGCTCAATCCTTGTCCCATGTGGTTACATCCTCTACGGGTGATCAGTCCTAAAGATGCCTTCCTTCCATGGTCGGTTCTAAGTGATGACTATTCTATCCAAGTTATTTAAGTCTCTTTTTTTTTTGAAACCAACACCATACTCTCTCTTGTTTTCTTTTTTTTTGGGGGGTCTAACTTACGATGATCTCCGAGTGTTCATGTCTCACTGCACTACTTTAAGCTACTAGGTTTTCTTAAAGGTATTCTAGTACTACTACATTCACATATATAGATAGAATTTCTAAAATAAGTACCTTGGTCTCTGACACGATTGTTCGCTTCATTCTCCTGATCTGAATCGCTATTTATAACAATAATCACTTTTGATGTGACCTCTTCTTCCGAGATTTGGGGTCGATCTCTATACATGGTTTCTTCTTCAACACTTGTTTCTTCCCTTCCATACTCTTCATCACTTTCTGAGGAGTCACTCATAGATCTATTACTCCCATCTTAAATTCTCTTATTATGCCGAGGATATTAGGTTTCTTTCTGAGGTGTCCCATATTCTTTTGTGCAGTAAGCATCTTTCTCACCATTATGTCCTAACAAAAGAGTGTAACTTAGGCTTCTGCATAAGTTATCTAGCAAAACTCCTAATGTTTTCTATTAGGCTTGCTACTTTTTTTATCCAATTTTAGTTTTTATACCTTCCCCAAAACATAAAATATAAACAGACAAGCATCACATCATGTTATTCAAACAATCATTTATCATGCTATAAGTATATCATCATGTTGTCATACTTTGTTTAATATTATCGCACTTTGTCACGCAACGTCAATCATCAAGTATTGTATATTATAGCATATCATATCACTCATACAATCATGCAAGTCATAACATTCATATCATTCAAGCATTCATTATCACGAAATTACTATGCATCTACTCCTATTATATCATCTTCCTATAACATTATTTCTAAACATACATACATACGTACATGGTATTCATTCTCTATATGCTAACATGCTTTAAAGTATAGATATTCATATACCAATACTATCATGATATTCATACAATTTTCATGAATAAAACATTTTCCTATCATGGCATTTTACTTAACATGCAGATATACAATATATTCAGCATACTAGAGCATGTGAGCATACAATATACATTCATGGTTAAATAAGTCAAATCATATAATTATACAACTTACTAAATCTAAAGCATGTTATAGTTCACTCAAGCATGTTATAGTTCACATAAGCATATTATAATTCAGACAATCATGTGATAGCATGGCATATTTTAAGCATAGCATGTTCAAACATTGTTACTACCACTATCATACATACTTATCTTACTAGCATATTCTAAACTAATATATATAAGCATGCAATCATTTGAGAGAAACACACAAGGTATGCAAAGTCGGGTTACTTGATTCAGTTCACAGATCCAGCTAATCCGGAACCTAATCTCTGATACCAAACTGTAATTTGGTATCAGGGAACTTTCAACGTACTAATCCTACAGATCTACACAAGCTTAGTTATTCTAATTTATGTGTTTAGATACTAAACTGGAACATTCTAATCACAAGCCCAATTGATCTAGAACTTGTGCTCTGATACCAAACTGTCACACCCCGACCTCGGACTCCCAATGGTCTGACCCACTTAACGAGTCGAATCCACAACCCATGCCTCGGGGCATGAATTAGGGATGAAAGGAAACATCTAACGCCTAGTTGAACACTATGTAAAACCTTTAATTCACTAGGTTTAGTCTCTACTAATTTTCCTAATTGAATTTTAAATATTTAGGGTCTTCAATATTAATGGTTAAGGACTAAACTAATTGAAATAGTTGTTGTCAGAGTTATCACATCAGTGGCAATTTTCAGGCCTTTTCTCTCTAACCAAAATTCGGATTTCTATGGGGTTAAGTTCTCTGGAAACTACACAAATAGGCCTAAAACTCTTATGTTTTCACCCGAAGCTAACTCTCTATATTTTTACACAGAAACTGCGTGCAACTCACACCATTGCAGGAAATCTAGAATTTTCAGAAACCATGGTCCAATTTAAGGTAGTCTAAAAGTCAACTTTCTAGGTTCAGAATATGATTAAACTCCCTAGGGTTTTACTTCAGAGTTTAACAAACAGTATTGCAGAAGGCATAACATCCATTTAATGCATGCATCATAATTAGGAACAGGAACAAGGAGAAGCGAGAACCACTTAAATGGAGGAATCGATTGTATTGAATTCATTCAAACCATATCATAAGTATTCATCATTGATCATGGTTTAAAATTCAACTAGCTAATAAAAACATTGTTAATAAATCAAAACAAAACATATTAAGCAAGAGATCAAATGTCCCATATCCCATGTGATCTAAATCTATCTTAATCTGTCTCACGTTCTTGGTAAGTACTTCTAGTTTTTCGCTTTCTTTTCAAGTTCTTAAGTGAAACTTCGTGTCCTTATTTTTGTTCCTGTAAGGGGGTAAAAACGTAGGGTGAGCAAATCTCAGTAGGTACAACCAAAACATAGGTTAATGACTTGACAACCTTTTTTCTTTGGAAAAATCACAAGCCTTTTTGCCACAAAAACCTCATCTAAACAATGCCTCTTTGAAACCATCTTTGAAATCCTCTTTCATACACTCTTCTTTTTCAAATCCTATTCAACCATCTAAGTTTGAACTCTCAAATACACTTTTGAAAATGACTTTGGTGTCAGCGATCGAAAACAGATTTATTTTTTAAAGATCAACTATAGAGAGATAAACATGATTCAACTATATATAGTATAGTATGCAGCAACCTGTATTCCCATATTATTATATGTATTAATTATTAAATCTTTTCACTTTTCGTTAGGGCAGTTGCGGCAGCCTACCAATGGCTTTTACAGTCGCTAATCCCCGTCACTTTTAGATAGATCCGGATAAACCTCTCTTGCGGAGATGCCACTAGGGCATATACAACGTCAATTAAGACAAAAACAACGTCCATTAGGACAAACTGACGATTAGATATATTTTATATCATGATTCACCTTTCACATGAAGCACAAATGTTCCTCTCTTACAGAGCACATCATATACCTCTCTTTTGGAGCACATTATATTCTTCACTTATGGAGCACAATTCACACCTTAGGGATTGATTTGATACCATCATGGGTATCCTAATAATGGTTACTATAGCAACTAACCTCACAACCTAGGTGTCTCTTTTAAAACCTTTCATCTTTCACTTTAACTTCGTAGTTGCTTTTAAATCAACATTCATGATCACACATCCAAAACCCAATGCAATTTTGTGCAGAAAACCTTTTGAAAACATTATATACTTTTATAAAAACAAGTTTGAAAACATGCAACTAACTAAACAAGAAAACGGGAAATTTTTTAAAACAAAGTTTTAGGATAGTGGTTCTCCCTACCATTTTTGCTTAATTACACGAGGCTTTGACTAGCTTCTTCTAGCTTTAAGAACACTAAGCTTTCTTCAAAACCTTGCAGGGTTTTATTCTTTTTCAAACTTGGGTTTGAAGAAGATGAGAAAAGATTGAGAGAGAGAGATAAATCGGCTAGGGGGATTTGGGTTTTCTTCTTCTTCTTTTTTTTTTGTTTTTTTCTGAAGTTGAAAGTACTGGTGTGGAAGAGAGGGAGTTCGGCCAGGCCCTTTATATAGGGTTCGGCCTCCCCAATCCCACCCCTAAAAGGTTTCTAAAACCTTATTTAATCCTATCTCTAATCCCTTTTTATCTCAAACTCTTAATTATCCTTTTTAATTTTTTTATTTACACTAACTTATATATATATGGGCCGATTTTAACATTAGAGGATAAGTGTTTTAATTATTTTAGATGGCTAGGATTAAAACCCTAAACCATTCAATGGTTCACATTAAATACCATAACTTTTAGTTGCTTAAGGAAATCAAGTGTTTTAGGTTTTGGAAACAATTTCAATGGCTAGAAGTTAGTAACTTTTTATCTAGTGGCTAATATTTATTCTTTATTAATCATGGTTTAGTATTTATCTTTAATATACTGACAATTATCTTTAAAATTAGTAATTATTTTTATTTTCTTTTGAAAGATAATAAAATTTAGATGTTTATCTAAATTAGAAAGTTTTAGGTTTTAAGAAACTTATTTCCTATAAAATAGGTGGAGCACAAGGCAGCCCCTTGTGCCCACGTTTTTGCCAAGTGAGGCCCACCACTTGGTCACCCCTTATCCTAGTTTACTATTTACACCCAACTACCTCCTCTCATTTTATTTCCACTTTCATTTGATTTTCATTTTTCATTTCTCATTTCATTTCTCATTTCATTTCTAATTTTTTATTTCGTTTCTAATGAAACCCTAATGTTTCAAAATGATTCTATCTTGATGGTTTATTCCATCATTTTCATTTCTAGGTTTCTTTCTCTAAGTGTTCATTATAATTTCTAGCTCCGAAATGTTCATTTCTAAGTTCATATCATTTCTAAGTGACTTATGGCATTTCCATGCTTTGAAACTACTAGAAATAATTTTTGTTTTAGGTTATTCTAAGTTATAAGTTGGTTTCTATATTGAAAGTGGGTCAATGTAACCCTAGTTTTTATTTCATTTCTCTGGTTTTCCAAACCGAAGGTTCCTTCTAAGGTTTTATGGCTCATTTCTACCAGATAACCCATAATCTCTCTCTCAAAGAGATTTTGAAAACATTTGTTTTTGTTTTGAAAAATATTTTAAAACATTTTCAAAACATTTTATGCAAGACTCTCATGCAAAACTCATTTTGCAAAATATTTTTGAACTCATTTGTCCTCTTGTATATATTCCATGTATACCACTCATGCATTGTGGATAATTTTTGGCAAAAAGCTTATTTTTCTGATACTCTTTGGTTTCTCTCCTTAAGTCTACACCTTTCTAACACTTGTTGGTCCTTCTTTGGGTCCATGGGCCTTAAGCCCATGTTTTAGTCTAAGTGGAAAAATCTCGAGTGTTACTGTGTAGCACCGGCAGTTAAGTGTAAACCAAGCGTAATTATTATAGAAATTAGGTTATAGGATATGATCGAAATTGAACAAAATGACGAAGGGGAAAATGGGAAAACAAAAAGCGACATGAAAAATGGGGGGACACTGTCTGTAGCGCAGCTTCCTCCAAAAAATAGCTTTGGCTAATCCACTCATCTCCACTATCTCTTTCTCTCTTTTTTTAAAATTGGCTCGGCTCAAGCGGCTCAGTTGAGCCGGCAGTATTCATGCGAAGAAGTCGCTTATATATATAGATACGCATTGTTAAATGGGAGGATTGTTGAAAAGGGCTTGTAGAAAGAAAACATTAGTGAAAAAACCAGGTCCAAAAAATATTTAGCGAAAACTCCAAACCTTTGACCAAAAATTGATTAGACATAATTACCCCTCTCTAGGGGTATTAAAGTAAATTGATGATATTTTGTAATCATTATATTTTCTAAAATAAAAATTGTCATAACTTTTTTATTAGAAATCGAATTTTGATAAAAATTATATTTTTGGAAGCCATTTTTCAAGACCTTTAAAACGAGCTCACTCAACAATATTAAAATAAAAAAAATGTATATTTTTTGCCTAGAAAGCAGCGCAACCATGTTGGTTGTGCTATTTTTGTTATTGATTGAAACACCACAACCAATATGGTTGCACTGGTTCTGGGTTTGGCAATAATAGGGTGACAACAATTCACATTATTTATTGGTTTGGCAAAAATAGTGCAACCAAGTTGGTTGCACTGTTTTTGGGTTTGGCAATAGTAGGGTGGTGGTGGTGGTGGTGGTTGTGGCAGCGGCGTGGTGGTGGTAATCGTGGTTAACTAAAACAGTGCAACCAACCAGGTTGCACTGCTTCTAGGTTGCACTATTTATAGGTTTTGTTGAAATAACGCAACCAACCTAGTTGCACTGTTTCTGGGTTTGGCAATAATAAAGTGGTGGTGGCGTGGTGGTGGTGGTAAGGTGGTGGTGTTGGTGGTGGTAAGGTGGTGGTGCTGGTGGTCGTGGTCATGGTCGTGGTTTTGGTCGTGGAGGCTTTGTAATGGTGGTATTGAGGTGGTGGTGATGGTTGACTGAAACAGTGCAACCTGGTTGGTTGCACTACTTCTGGTTTTGACTGAAATAACGCAACGAACCTAGTTGTACTATTTTTTGGTTTGGCAATACTAAGGTAGGGGTGGTGGTAGTGGTGGTGGTGGCGCAGTGGTGGTGGTGGTGGTGGCCTGGTGATAGTTGTGGCAACATGGTGGGGGTGGTGGCAACGTGGTGGTGAGGTTGTAGTGGTGGTGGTTGACTGAAATAATGCAACCTACCTAGTTGCACTGTTTCTGGGTTTGGCAATAGTAAGGTGGTGTTGGTGGCAGCGTGCTGGTGGTAAAGTGGTGGCGGTGGTGGTTGACTGAAACAGTGCAACTACCTTAGTAGTATTGTTTCTGTGCTTACTGAAATAACGCAACCAACCTAGTTGCACTATTTCTAAGTTTGGCAATAATAGCTTGGTGGTGGTGGTGGTGGTGGTAGCGGGGTGGTGCTGGTGGTGCTGGTGAGGTGGTGGTGGTGGCAACGTTAGTTATGGTGGTGGAGCGGTGGTGGTGACGGCATGTTGGAGTTAACTTTAAGAAGCTTAAATATTGATCGGAACAATCCATGTGGTGGCGGTTGCACTATTTCTAGATTTGACTAAAACAGTACAAACAACATGGTTGCACTGTTTTTGAGTTTGGCAATAGTAAAGTAATGGTGGGGTGGTGGTGGTGGCAGTGGTGGTAGTAAGGTTGTTGCAGCCGTTTGAAGGTGCAAGAAAAAGAAGAGAAAGAGAGGTGTCTTGGAAAGCAAACACAAATTGGAAAAAGGGCAAAAAAACAATTTTGGTTTTTACACTAAAGATTAGGGAGGTAATTGGAGTTTTAACCTTAGTAATCGAAACCTTGGTATAGTGTGACGCTCCCGCTCCGAACTACGCTCTGACGCTCCCGCTTCGAAGGTATTTTAGAACTAAAAACATTTTTTAATCAACCGCTCCGACGCTCCCGCTCCCACTTTCGTTCCCGCTCCGACCCGCGCTCTGGTTACTTAGGTTTTAACTAAGCCAAAATTTGTTGAAAAAACCAAAATTTGGCATTCTGCCCAATTCCTCCTTGTTTAATTTAATATTTGGAAATTTTGTGTACAATACAACTTTAGATGAACTGATTTTCAGTCTTGATTATTTATGTATAAACTAAGTTGGAGTGTACTTTTGTAGGGTACGTAAGCAAGCAGATAATTTGTGTTTAGATAATACTCTGTTGTAAGTTAGAACCACAGTAAAACAAACTCTGGAGAAAATGAAATTCTGCCCTTCCTAAAACCAAAAGGTTGGCTGGTTTTACATATATTATGCACGAGGCTCACACGGTAAAGTGAAGATTCTTGATGAGCGAAGATCTTCATTCATTCCTTCTTTCGTTGGCATTAATTTATTTAATGGTGTTTTTGGATACAGGATTTTAGAGAAGGTTCTGTGGAGACCAAGGATTTGTTTGGATACTGATCCCCAGATCTGTTATAAATTTAACCAATTTCTCAACAAATCCCTGGTCGCCACAAAATCCCTCTTTAAAATCCTGGATCGAAACACAGCATTAGTTAATTAGTTAGTAGAGCAACTCCTCGAAAACAGGATCAACGCTTTGCTCCCACTTCCCATCGTATAGTTCCAGAAGCTTCTCAGCTGGTGTAACACCTAATGATCACATAAGACTAATATTAGATCTGAAAACTGTATTCGAATTTAAGTAACTGCAGAAACAGATATAATTTTTCACTACAAAAGGGGAATACAATGTTTTTTCGTTCAGAGTTTGGGTTGTTTATCCGAAAATTAATTTCTAAAACGACGAGTTATCAGTTTCCAGAATTGCTTGTATCAGTTGTTTTTAGAAACAACAGAACGTATTTGGATAATGAAGCAAACTTGTTAAGTACTTTCGTAGATTATTCTCGATCATTTTGTGAATCAGTTAGAAAGTAAAGGAGTGTTTTCAACTGTAATTGGGCTTTTCTTCACAGTGGAGGGAGCTGCAGATAGGTGGATAAAGCCACCTAGATGCATGTGTTACCTAAACAGAATTCCCGCAACTATGAGAGAGAGAGAGAGAGAGATTGAAGGGGCCTTTTTCCATCTTGTGGAAAAAAAATAGCTGCAATTGAGGTGAAGAAGATGATGTCAAATATAGAGGTAGTTCTGGTATATAAGAAATGAATTAGGTTCCCCAATCAAGGTTTTGTGGACAATTTTAAGACAAGGTTTATGTGGGGCCCACATAGAGATGATCTATAGACTGATTTTCAGCGAGGATGTTCTTCTCAACAAATAGATCATCCTCCCCAAAAATTACATCATTCTAAATCTTCTAATTTCTAAAAAAGTTGGGTGACTTGTGATCCGTCCATAAAGTCATGGGATTAGAGGTTTTATAACAGAGTGATTTTATACGAGAATGATCTATGTGGCGAGGAGATCATCCTCACACCCTTGGATCATCTCTATATGGGCCCCAAATAAACCTTATCCTAATATAGGCTCCAAAACCTTGGTTGCGGATCCTAATAAGTAGTATTACAAACAGAGTTTACAAAGCAAAGTTTAATGAGAGTTACTGGAAGTCGAAGGGAGTAAATGTAATTAACTTGCAACTTTTAAGGTTTTTAGGGCAAAAGGCTCCTTAAAGTATTAGCGAATGCATTGGTGGACTTTGTTTTTCTCCACGAGTGAATGGGTACTTGCACATAATCGTGTTAGAACGTGTTATATACTTATATGTTCATTCTCTTTTGTGTATTATGTAACAATGGTGGTTCTAAAAGTACAAATTATAACCAAATATAAAGCATAACTGACAGATGAATAATATGTATGCCTACGGCCGTGTCCGCGTATTGGGTGTTTTCATGTCACCATGTCGGACACCTCGAACCCATGTTAGACACCGACACCCGTACAAGTATCACTGTTACATAGGTTTTTCATTAACTTTAGAAATTGATTGTTCAGGATGAAATGATGCTAGCTAGAGAGAGGCTTGTTTATAGTACATACACTTTATGCAAGGCTGCAGAGAAGAATTATAAAAACATAATATACTCAAGTTTAAACATTTTACCCGTCTTAACCACTTCAGTCAATGCATTCAAGAAGCCTGCTTCTTTGTACCCTCTTCTTTCCAAGCCATCCTGAGGTAAAGTAGGTCCTAGCTAACATTAAACAGAACAACAAAAGCTAGAGTGTGGAAAAATCCAGAATTTTGAAAAGATTTTATTAAAGGGGTGCGTACCTTAGCGAACTTGACAACATCTTCTACAACATGCCATAGAAGCCCATCCCGAAATGGTGTCTTCAGACCCATCTCTGGTACCTACTAACACCGGACAAATTTTTGGGTTAGACATTCAGCACGTTGGTCCATGCTATGCATGGAAACAAAGATGGAACTGAAAATAGACCAGCAAGGCCAGAATTAACCAAAAAGAAAAAAAAAGCAAACTAACATGACTAGAAAACAGGTTTTTCCTAGAAAGTTAAGAAATTAAAGAGCATCTCAGGTTCTGAGTATCATGTCAAGAACTTATTTTCTGAAGAATAGTCAACTGTGTTGACAATCGTGGTCATAAAACCCTTAAAAAATTGGGAATGTTATAAGTCTGTTGAATTGAACTCCGAAATCAGAAACACATCATGATGCGAAATTCGGATAATGGGCCAACCATAAACAGTCGTCAACCAGAAATCCGACCTTTAAGTACTAATCACAAGACCTGTTTGGTGTAGAATAAAAATTTCTAGGAAAAGACTTCAATTGCTTGTGCAGAATGTTAATATTACCTTATTCCTCAGCATCTGTCTTTCTTCTGGGGTCCAATCAGCGGTCATATCTAGTACATTTTGTAATGAAACCTCATCGTACAATAAGCCTACCTGTACATGAAAAAGAATCTGAATAAAATGATATTGCTAAACTATGAAGCAGTTAAAATATTCATATGCACGAGTTAAAGCATGTGAGAATCTCAGAAATGGACATCCAAGCAAATCAAGAGGTAAATGTCGTTGAAAGATATAATACAGTACTGTTAACACAATACTAAAACTCAAATAACATATACAATATATTGATCATATAGGATCAAAATAGTGTCCTTTGGAATCTAAGGGTACCAAGAGAGAGTATCCAGGATGCAAATTTTACCATAGACATGCCTAGAGAGGAGACGAGAGTTGGATTTGATATAGCCAAAACACCCCAAAGTGAACATGTCCTTTACCTTAGGACAATTTGCATGCAGATTTAGAGCTGCATTACCCAGTAAAGATTTACTTGAATATTTCATCCAAGACACCAAAGAGTAGCTGTAATATACGTGAACACTGAAGACAGAGTATCAACTTGCTGATGCAACAAGCTGAGTATACATGACAAGCTTTCTCTAGTTTGCGGTGGAATATAGTATGAGATATAGAAGTTTTATTTATTTATTATTTTCACCGTAAGGGAGTTTTGATCCTTTTACTATATATCTAATGAGAGCGGTTATATATCCCTTCCTTAAAGAACCCAATAAAAGCCCCACATTTTGTGGGGACCACATGTAGATGATCCAAGGGCTAATTTTTGGAGAGGATGTTCTCCTCACTATGTATATCATCATATCCAAAAATCAGTCCATTCTAAAACTTCTAACCTCATCAAAAGTCAATTGAAAACTAACACTAAAATATGCAAAAAATTTAAGGGCTAATTTGAGGGAGTTAAAAGTTTTAGAACGAGCTGATTTTTTTATATAATGCTCTGCATGGTGAGGAACGAAAAATTAGCCCCTAGACATTTGCATGTGGGCCCCACAAAATGCGGGGCTTTTATTGGGCTCTTGAAGGAGGGGCTATATAATCCCATTCATATTTAATTATCTATTTATATTAGTGAGAGAACAACCTATAGAGGATGAATTTACATTCTCAAAGGTTCACCTTCTCAATTAACATCCAGAGCTCTTAACCACAAGATAGCATGACTCAGACTTTAGTCCCAACGCTAACACAACAGCATATATATACACAGATAGGAAATGCGAAGTACCCAAAATGCTGGCAGTGCACATAATCTCCTCCAAGGCCCTCCATCAGCACCCCTCATCTCCAAGTATCTCTTCAATCTGACCTGCATGAAAACAACACATTATGGTTCAATGAAGCACTATTGCAAGAAACAACTAGAGCATTTCATCTATAATATCTAGCAAATTGCCATCTAATATGCAAACAAACCTCAGGAAAAATTGTCGTCAAGTGATTCTCCCAATCATTGAGAGTTGGCAAATCGCCTGGAATTGGAGGAAGCTTTCCTACCATGAAATCCTGCAAATGTATTATTACAAATATTAAACCTCAAAGAGAACCCTAACATAAGATGAAAGAAAAGAGATCCACTGATCCAACGTCTGGTAACGGAAACAATGATAAGTACTACAGCACTTAATGAGAGATTAAACATGAACAGATACCCGGAAAGACATCCCGGTACAGTCAATATACTTCTTATTCCGATAGACAAAATACATGGGAACATCAAGAGCATAGCCTACATACTGCTCAAACCTGCAACAGAGAAAACAAGAATGTGAATGAATAATCAAATAAATGTTGTAACAACTAATCAACTAAAATTTGTAAAAAAAAGAACCGAATTCCAGTTTTGCATGAGAAAAACATAAGTAATAGGCATTACAAATGAAAAGAAAAAACCATGAAGCAAATATGCAGGAGAAAAAAAAAGATCTCTATATGGCAGCAATGGTTAACTACTCCCTCCCTCCCTCTTATTTGTAGATTTTTTGTTGTCAGTAACTGTACATCTTTTTCGTTTAGCGGCTTTGATGGTCAGCTTCAGAGGTACGGTTCTTGCCTGAGAAGTAAGAGAATTATTTGCAGGTTTTTGGTTTTTTTTTTTAATTGTACCTCTTTTTGTTTAAAGGTTTGATGGTCTAGCTTGAGAGGTACAGTAATGTACTACAACATCTGTACCAAAATATACGACATTTTATCATTGAGGTTAGTACACCATTTTCTTCTTACACAAATAAACAAATACTTTCATCTACAAGAACCCCAAATTGGTTAAATTTCATTTAGGTTTTTCTTTTCTTTTCTTTTCTTTTTTTCTTTTTTTTTTCCAGAGAAAGACAGTTTCTTAATAATTTTTGAACTAATTTAAGAACTATAATTTTTTTTTGCTTTTATACATCTTTGATTTTCATTTGTAGGTTTCTTTTGTAATTACATTTTTTTGCCAATGTGGCCTTATTAATAAAGTTTTTCCTCCCCGAAAAACAAAACAAAAAAAATAAAAAACTCATTTAAGAACAACGTTCCGGTTTCTATTTACGTTCATTTTTGCAGTTCTCTCACATTAGTTCTCCATTCACCTCTCTTTTTTCGTTTGTTAGGGTTTTTAACTCAGGAATGATTTTTAAGTAGTCACATTTAAAACTGTAGAATGTTTTTTTTTTTTAAGATTTGGGTTTTTATTTTATTAATATTATTTCGACTGTCATTTTGTTACGGTGGGTTCTCATTGAAGTTCATGTTTTTCAAGTAGTTATTTTTCTATAATTTTTATTGTTGTTAAATTTGGGGTATTTTACAATTGATTTTTCGTTTATTGCAGAAGGGAACCTTTGTACTTGCTACATCAAGATCTTTAGATTATAACTAATGTGTCACGGAATGATGGCCCATTAATTTTTAATATTTTTAATAATTCCTTTTTTTGCTAGATTTAGGATCTTCTAATATGTTTCCTATTAGGATTAGGTTTCTTTAGCATCAAGTTAGTATTTTCTTATAAATAAGGCCATCGGCCATAGGTTGTAATCGGTTTTAGTTTTGCGAGATTAATTAAGTGTTATTTTATTGAGTAAACTATTGTAGTTTTGCTTCACGCTACAGTTTGTATCAAAATTGGTATCAGAGCAAGGTAAAATCGTGGGAATCATGCCGCCGAAAAGAGCACGACTCACCATCGCTAGAATGGAGTGTTTCGAGCAAATGCTTGAAGACATATCGAAGAAGCTTGGGTCTGTTTTGGTTCTTCAAAAACCTATCGACAATAGTGGTATCGAAGAGATCCGCAAATTGCATAGTGAGGCTAAACAGAAACAAGAGGAGATTTTTTCTGATGTGTCCGAAGGAGAGACCAACCCATTCAGCACCTTGGACTTAGATAAGGAACCTTCGTTCGACGAATACGAAGGCGAAGAAGTCAGATCCGAACTGTCCGATTCGGATATCCAGGCTATCCATGGGTTTTCACGTCGTGAAGCCATCAAATCAAAACAAAATCGTCAAGATGAGAAAAAAAAATTGATGATTTTCGTGTGAAGGACAATATTCTGTTTGAAGTAGATAAGGGAAAAAAAAAAAAAGAGAAAAAGAAAGGGGAAGTTGGTAGATGAAAACCCTAAAGATGCCAAAATTCCCAAATCTCTTAAAAGAGAAACCAAGAGTACACAGGGAGAGAAATTAGGGCCCGAATTAGCACTTGATTTCAACGTGAAGAAGCAGCAGCACCAACAGGCTCTACCTATGGCCAGAAATTTAGGGCTTCCTTCTTCTTCTATGTCGCGAAGCCTTAACCATTACCGGCGTCGAGCAGCAGCCATGGAAGACAGTCGCTTTTCTCGCCAGCAACCTTTATCACCCATTGGTAAACTTCAAACCCTCGAAGAACTTGACGAAGAATAGCTTTCCGAACTTTACCGTCAATCACGCACTCACCGTCGTTTGAAGCAAGCAAAGAAGATGAGAGTTCCCGCTCGAGTATTGTCTACTGCTACTTCCGGCTAACTAACAGATGGAGAAGAAGGGTTTTTACGTGTTGGGTTGAATGAAGAAGTATTGGTGCTAAGTAGTCGGGATCGGGTTAAGAACAGACTCAGCAAGGGACCGATCCCCAAGTCAGGCGAGTCAGGGCTGATCCACTCGGCTGTAACTTGGGCCACTCAAAACACAGTTCCCCCTCCCCATAATTACTTACCCTCTTAGTTTCATTCATTTTCAGAACGAGCAGAATGTGTAAACTTGTCTTTGGGGCAGATCAGATCAGATCAGATCAGATCTTCATATATTGGCACAGATCGAGCGGATCGAGCATATCTGGACAGGTTATCGAGCGGATCGAGCTTTTTTAAACGCAGATCGAGCATCTGCTCTAGCTCACCGTGCCTTAGGATGAGAAGAAGAAAGAAGAAGCAGAAAAAGAAAAAAAAAATCGTGCCTTAGGGTTTGCTGTCGAGCTACCCTTACAGTCGAGGAGGAAGAGGAGAAGAAGAAGAAGAGAAATACTAAAGAAAAAAAAAAAAAAAAAAAGAAAAAAGA